>ML810189.1:132656-151493 GCA_009831015.1 Picea engelmannii
TTGTATATATTGTTTTCCCAAACATAAGAGTACATAGATGCTAGAATTTTTTTTCTTCGCAGTTCTTTGTTTCATGGGTAAGGATAACCCCTTGAAAATTTACATTAACTCTTCTTGAAAATCCAGCATAGAGTTGGGATTTAGGTAGGATTGCATATAATTGAGTAATGAATGCTTTGATTTATGTACAATGTCATCGATCCAATAAAATCAAACACACAATAAATTAGCCTTCATTAGAATATTTACCATTCAATTTCATCGCACCACCTAATTGCACAATATTGTTTTCAAATTAAATTTATTTATTTCTTCTTTTTTAATTGTTTTCACAACGCTACTTTATTGTAACCAAATAATCCTTACAACACATTCATTTATAAAATGATTAACACCAACTTCAAAATGCCTCAGACACCAAAACTAAAGAAAACTCAAATTGCGACACTCTACTCTAGTTTGCAACTATACTTTTTTATAAAATTCACAAAACTACATCTTCTCATACTGCAACATTAGAATGCTATTATAATCATACTTCATCATTGGAATATTTTTGCCTTATGAACATTCCTCCATTTAATTGCATTAAATTCGGCAGGGACTACGCTGCTCCGCTGCCCTTGTTTCAATAAGTTTCTCTTTAGTGTTATTAGGTTTTTTTGGATTCTAACTTTTTGCATGCTATGGCCACCCTTTGGTACACTACAAAAGCATTTTTTTTTAGAAAATCAACTTTGTTAAACCTGGTCTGACTAGTTTGGCACTTCTTTATGTTGTGGTTGATCCTTTATGTTGTGGTTGATCGAGGTAGGTTGGTTTTATGGTTTTTAAAGTTTTGCATCATATGGCCACTAGTTGGTATATTACAAAATATTTATTTTTATAAAAATGAATTTTGTTAAACTTGTAGTTTTGGATTATTTTATGTTGTTGTTAAATCTGTAATTGGGATTAAGCTAAAAGGAAAATATCTGATCAACATCTCCTTATTCTCTTTTTTTAAGTTTGGATTGTTTTTCTTATAGAATGCACTTAATTAGTTAAGAGGAAAATACTTCATATAATCTTTCTAATTTTTTTTATATGCATTGTCTTTCTTATCTTTGTATGCATACAATTTTCAAAAATATATCTATGATCTTTGTATGCATACATTTTCTATAAATATATCTCAAATAGTGGTTTTGAAATTACCTTAAATTTAATTGCATAATTATATATTATTTTTCACAACTTCTTCTCTATATAATTAGAGAATTCTTAACATGCAGTAACAATTTCAATTTTAATCCATAATTAATTATTAAACTATGAGTTATTAGTTCTTTTAATTATTATTTTGTTTTAATAATAATCACTAATATAAATACACATTAAATTTTAATTTTATTTAATTTTCATATAAAAATTATTTTCACTTCCCAATACCACTATAATATCAATATAAAAAAATTACAATGAAGTTTATGAAATATAACACTTTCCTTCCTATTTGATTCCTACACATTTGGGATTTGATTTGTACTGTGGATGGATTTGCTTCCACCGACACGCATAATGTAAACGACGACCTTTTCTCTCACTAAACGTCCACGGTCGATCCAAAGCTATCACCCGTTGAAGCGAAAGCCTGCTGAAACAGTTGTTCCTCGGCACACCACATGGACGGCGTATCAGATTCTAAAGCTCCCACCTTCTACTGTTGTTGGACTGAAGCGAAATCCTGCTGAAACAGCTGTTCCTCAGCACACCACATGGGCGCGTATCAGATTCTAAGTATAGTTTAATGCCATTGCACTTAATATTCTGCTCACATATACTCTCAACGGTTTCTGATTCAGAGAGACCAGATGCCATCTGCTTTTGTCTCCCTGTTCCACTGTGGGTAGGTATCCGTTACTTTAATCCAAGCTATTTTATACGTTTCAATTTAGGGTATTCTAAACCTTATATTTTATTTTCTGATTTTTTTCGTTTTGATTTTAATTGAAATCAGTGAAAGAATGGTTGAATTTGCATATTTGAGTGGTTAATATTGTATAATTGAACTGTTCTAGAGATTTTTCATCATGCTGAATCTATTTATGTATTCAGAAATGCAATTTAAACAATAAAAAATAGCAGATTTACATCACTAGATTCTGGAAAAAAAAAAACAGAAAATTGATTTTGCCTGAAATCCTGTAAAGAATGGTTGAATATGCAGATTTGAGTGACTAAAATTGTATAATTAAACTCCCCCAGAAATTTTTCATTATACTGAATTCATTTATTCATTCAAAAATACAATTTAAACAACAAAAAATAAAGATTTCAAATTTACATTACCAAATTATGAGAAAAAAAACAAAAAGTAAAACAACTCAGTTCAAATTTTCGAACGAGTACAATAACTAATAGCCCTCTCAAATTATTTTTCCGTTGAATTTTTCTTATTTGTGTCTTCGTGAGTGGCAGAAAGAATCGTTCCGAGGGCCGAGCCCTATCCAATTCAGGTCCACCAGTCCTTGTCAATTCAGGACCCAGGTCATTTCATTCATCTATAGCCATGCAATAAAATGCGCCTCTGATAATGGGCAAGTGGTCGATTTAAAGATTGAATTTAGTCCTAACATCAAGATTTCATCGAGTTATATAAGATGAAACATAAATTTAGCATTTCAATCAATATCATGACAAAATGGTTTTAGAGTATGATTTAACTTGGGCAAGAGTTCATCTTCCTCAAATTTTAAGAAGTATTTGGTAGGAGTGAGATTTTGCCTATTTATCAACTATGAGTAGGTTATTCTAAGTGGTATGGTTTTCCTTGAATAATGATGACTTGATTTTCCTTGAATAATGATGACTTGGTTTTCCTTGAATAATAATGATGAGTCAGCCTGTATTGGTGGATTGATGAATAACTATAGATGGTAGCTATGTGCATTGTTGATTGACAAGTTATGATATTGATAGATTTTCCCATTGTGTAAAAAATGTATGCAACAAAATGTAGTAACTATATGCTAAAATGAAAAAAAATAAATAGGAACATAAAAAAAACATAATTAACATTGATATATAACTAGTACAACCACAAACTCATTGTTGGTGAACTCATGTGCAATCAGCTAGCCACCATAGTAAATTTTAACTATGATCAAGTAAAAGTAAAAAAATAAACATGTAAACATATGTCTTTATAATAGTGAGGAAGTTAGTGGTTGAACTCACAACCATTGATTTATTGGGACGACTAAGAATATTTCATCAATATTTAATCTTGTCCATACAAAATCAATAGGTGTACACCTCTCAGCCTAATGACACATGAAAAAATATACATGTACCATTTTAATTGTTGTTTTATACTAAACCCTCCAAAATTATATTATACTATAAAAATTGTTTTTTCATACATCTACCTACTTTATATAACAATGATGATGATTATCTAATTATAAGGTGATGACTTAGCTACACACCATATTGATGCATGAGAACCCCTTCTCTATGGGACAAGAGACACCGTGCATGAATTGATTTGACTACAAACACATGCTCCTAATCATTGGGCCCACTCAACCTGTACACATCCTATTGCCCTAAAGGAAACACATGCTCCTAATCGTTGGGCCCACTCAACCTGTACGATGAACTTATTACTACACATGGGATAAAAACATTAGGGTGAAAGGGATATTATTCTTGTCAAAGTTTTTTCTAGTTCATTATCGCGTCGAAGACTAAAGTTAGAGGTGGGTGAAAGCTAATGATGGTCCCTCATGATGGATTAATGACAATGCAAACATGAAAAAACAACAATATGTTAACTTGGAGGGATTATTCAAAGTAATGTGGGAAATTGAATTAGCTTTCTCAATATATAATTTTTATTTATAGAATTTGTGTATAACTATGTGAAATTTGATTTTTTCTAACAATGATATGTTATCTTTCAGGCAAAATATAATGCATATGTTTATGTTAGTGTAGGTGTTGAGTAATTTAATGATGAAATTTCTTTGAAACAAATCGTAGAATTGTAGAGAGCACATTGATTAATATTATATATATATATATATATATATATATATATATTAAATTATGAAAGTCATTAGATTCTTCAAATTACAACGCCTCACCTTAGTGCATTGTACAAGGGTCTTAACATTATTAACATTTTCTTTTTAGATTGTAGATCTTACTCGATTCTAGTGCAACACATAACTTATTTTAAAAATGGTTAAGGTGATAAACAATTATAGAAGAAATAAAAGAGGTATGTATTTTAGGATTCTCATACATGTAAAGGAAAAAATGTATTAAAAATAGTAAATAATATTAATTTTTTAAAAAACATTATATACTTGGAATCTGCATAGTCAACTGTATATGTGTCTATAGTTTCATTGATGAAGGATTTGTGTATCATATACAAACATAACGTAAAAAATAGAGTTATTGTTACAGACCTAACCTCTCTAACCCTTCATGTAGGTAGAATAATATATTTCCATTTAATAAAGGCCAATATTAATAAGGCCTAACAATAAAGAAGAATAAGTCAAATGTAAGAAAACCAAATAGAAGCTTCCACTTCTAGAAGGATCTTCCGCTAGATTGTTCTTTTGGATAGATAGATTTAGTATAAATAAGAGTAGAGTGTATGAGAAGATTTTTCTTGAGAATTATTGTAATAGAGCATTTCTTTGATGGAGGTTTCCCCCTCAAAGAGACAAGTGAACATTGTTTCCTATCAATAAAAGTATTATTTTGTGTTGTGGTTTCATATATTGTGTTGTTCCATTGTTATTCTTTGCAATATTCATGTTTCATGCTATTATAATAGACCTGGTACCTTACAAGCGGTGTAAAATAAATTTTCTTGGCAGACAATTGTGGGTTTATTTTTTTTTCAAGGTAGAGACGTATTCCGACGTCCTAAATCTACATAGATCTTTCATTCAATGCATAAATCCGTAGTCAGAGAAGCATACATGAAGGAAATACAAGTAGTACTTAAGCGCACATTGTTGTCCACCCTTGTAACCCCTGTTGGTACCCCTTCGAGTAGTAGTACATAAAACAACACTTGTATACAGATCAACCTAGATATCCTGAAGCCCTCCATAGATAAACCAATCAGCCACATGAATGTTATAGTTCCACCAAGAACATCACTCGGGAAGATACTCTCTAGTACCCAGGTAGTCGGGTAGTACGACTAAGGGTACGATATGGCCTCCTTAGTTGGTTCCCTGAGATATTGGGATGAGTACTATTGTTGGATCTCGCACACATATCAGAGAGCTATAACACATGGAAAACCCTTGTCTGTAGAAACCCTAAATACCCTAACCTTTGGGAATGAAATAGAAACAAAAAAGAAAAGATATGTTGTCATGCAACTGTACCTTACACATTTTGGTTGCGAAATTCCTACACATTTTGTCCTATTAAACATTTGTCCATTCTGTCACTGGAATATTCTTCAGATCGAAGTAGAACTCCGTAGGAGTAAAAAAAAAAAGTATGGATCCTTCCGACACCATTATTTGAGACCTATCCCATTGGATTCTTCTCTTTTCCCTGATCGTAATAATAACTATCATTTTGCAGCAAATTTTTTTCCGTGGACCCAACCCCTTCTTGACACCCCTATTGGGTATTTATCCCGTTGAATTCCTCTCTTTTCAGTGATCATAGTGGTACCACTCACCAGTAACTCATTTATGTGCGGTCCCATTTTCCGCTCTGTCCCATCCCCATGGCCCACACTCATAGCCAAGATTGGGAACAACGTCTCACCACCTTGTCCAAAGATCATGACCAAACCCAGACTGATATCTCTTCCATAATTTCCAGTATTGGTAACATCAACTTCCGACTTACTCCGGTCGAATCACTTCCCACAACCATCACTCAATTGACTGCC
Organism: Picea engelmannii; assembly: GCA_009831015.1. Taxonomy (NCBI): domain Eukaryota; kingdom Viridiplantae; phylum Streptophyta; class Pinopsida; order Pinales; family Pinaceae; genus Picea; species Picea engelmannii. The sequence goes on from ML810189.1 coordinate 138,580, forward strand.
ACTTATCAACAATGTCAGGACATAGTGAACAATTTGATTGCCTTATTTAAGCCCACCTGAGATCCTTTCTCTTCTTCCACACCTTATAACCATGATGGTTTTGAATCCTCCCAGTCCACCTCTTTTCCTCCCCACAAATTTTAGTGGGACCTACGTCCCCCTCGTGTGGAGGTGAAAACATTTGATGGCTTAGATCCCATAGGATGGGTCACTCAAATGGAACACTATTTCTCTTTATATTATATTAATGGTGGCAATGGCGAAAAAATGCCTTCCAAGGGTATGTGGCTTGGACACAATTTGTTGCAAAACTTTATGGATGCTTTGACATTGACACTCACCATTTAGGCCATTTGACAAAGTTGAAACAATCTAGCACAGTGGAAGAATTTATAGCCTCTTTTGAGCGATTGGATTTCTGCACAAAGGGCATGTCTGATGCTTTTTTCCGAGAATGTTTCATCAGTGGCCTCAAGGAAAAGATTCGTGCCCATGTCCTCATGGCTCAGAATCAGAGTTGGGTGGAAGCTACTAAAAGAGCTAAGGAAGCACAACATGTTTTCTCTTCTCAAACCAAAAAACCCTCATTTATTCCTTTCCCTAAACTAGTCACTCCTACTCCTCCTTCCACTCCCTTAAAGATCCAAAAATTGACCATGGAAGAAATGGTTGAATGCCAACTCAAGGTCCTTTCTTATAATTGTGATGACAAATATTTTCCTGGGCACAAGTGTAAGGAACAAAATATTTTTATGGCCATCTTCGAGAATGTTGCTAAAGAATATGTTGGGGCTCCCCCTATGCCTGAGTCACCTGAACCTACTGACATGACTTCACCTTATAACCCTCCCAAATTTGAACCGATAATTTCCCTAAATGCTCTCACTAGCTTATCTTCTCCCCAAACCCTCAAGCTAATTGGTTACATTAAGAATTAGAAAGTCATCATCCTTGTTCATAGTGGAAGCACACATAAATTTATTCATCTCCACATTGCCCAAGAAACTTATTGTTATATCTGTGTAGTCAATAATTTTCAAATCATGATTGCCAATGGTGTATCCATGAAATGTGGGGGGAGTTGTGAAAATGTGTGTCTCCAAATTGGTAAGTACCACATGAAATCTCATATGTTTTCTATCGACATGGGTGGTTGTGAAATTGTGTTGGGTGATGAATGGCTCAAGAATTTAGGTCCCATTCTCATGGATTTTAAGTAATTAAGCATGAAATTCAACCAGGAGGGCCACCAGTATAGGTTCTAAGGCATCACAATAGATTCCCCTGAGAACATTAATTCCCATCGCATGGAAAAGCTCCTAAGAAAAGGTCATTTTGGAATTATTGCACAACTCCATTCCATTCAATCCACTGAGACACCCTATATGCTTCCAGATCTCCAATCCATCCTCTCCAATCATCAACTTGTTTTTTCCACTCCTCAAGGAATCCCTCATTCTTGTGGTTTTCATGATCATTCCATTCCCCTTGTCCCCGACAACCTTCCTCCCAATGTTCTTCCCTATCGTTATCCCTTTTCCCAAAAAAACAAAAATGAGAAAATTGTTCAAGAATTTTTCACCACATGAGTTATATATCCTAGTATGAGCCACTATTCTTCCCTAATGGTCATGGTACTTAATAAATAAGGATATTGGAGCATGTGTCTTGAATTTTTCGCCCTCAATAAATTTCCCGTTCCTATTATTGATGATTTCTTGAATGAATTGAGTGGTGCCCGGTTATTTACTAAACTTGATCTTCGTTCTAGCTACCATCGGATACGTATGAAAGAGGCAGACATTCCTAAGACTGCATTTTGAACTCATGAGGACCACTGTGAGTTTTTGGTCATGCCCTTTGGCTTTTGTAATACTTCCTCCACTTTCCAAACCCTCATGAATCATGTCTTTCATCCTTTTCTTTGTCAATTTGTCTTAGTTTTCTTTGATGATATTCTCATTATAGTAAAAACTAGAAAACCCATCTTTCTCATGTGGATCAAGTTCTACATATATTCTCTCAGCACCAACTCTTCCTCAAACAATCTAAATGTTCTTTTGGGGCCTCAAAAGTCAAGTAGTTGGGTCATATTGTTGGCAAGGAAGGTGTCAGGGTGGACTCTAAGAAGATTGAAGTTATGCAGGACTAGCCTTCCCCCAAGACTCTCAAAATCTTGCATGGTTTTATGTGGTTAGCAATCTATTATCGCAAGTTTGTTAAGAATTATGGAAAGATTGCAATGCCTCTCACTGCTCTCCTTAAAAAGAATTCTTTCACTTGGAATCTTGCAGCTGATCAAGCCTTTCAATCTTTGAAGGTGGCTATGTGCACCACTTTGGTCCTTGCCCTTCTTGATTTCACAAAGATATTTGTCCTAGAATGTGATGCTTCTGGGAGAGAAGTTGGAGCAATCCTTATGCAAGATGGTCAAAATTTGTCCTTTACCATCAGACAATTATCTGAGTGACATTTGGGCCAATCAATCTATGAAAAGGAAATGTTGGTTATTCTGCATGAATTAGATCTATGGAACCCTTATCTATTGGGGAAACACTTCCAAATTTAGACAGATCATCAAAGCCTCAAGTATTTTTTGGAGCAACGAACTTCCTCCCTGGAGCAACAAAAATGGTTGACTAAGCTCTTTGGATATGATTATGAGATCATTTACAAGAAAGGAAAAGAAAATGTGGTTGTTGATGCTATTTCAAGAAAATATGAATATGAAGGGTCCATTTTTTCCTTCTCCTTCATTGTACCGGATTGTCTCCAAGATGTTCACTAGGAATGGCTACAAGATCCCAAAATTTCACATCTAATTCAACAATTGCAAGCCAATTCTCTAGTTTCCCCTGGGTACTCTTGGCACAATAATGAGCTTCTCTACAAAGGTCATTTTTATTTAAGTAAACAATCACAACTTAAATCCACGATGCTTTCCGAGCTTCATGCTACACCCACAATTGGGCACTCATGGTTTATCAAAACCTATGACTGAGTCGAATGTTCTTTTTTATGGGATGGTATGAAACTGGACATTCACACTTTTGTGGCAGAATGTGATGTGTGTCAATGCAACAAGGGAGAAACAGTCAAATCTCTTGGCACACTGTTGTAGGTGAATCCCCCTGCAAACAAGTGGATTCCCTCTTGGTCTCTAGAATCTTAAGGCCAAGACAGAAAAGTTCTTAACATGGTCACTGACTTCCTTTTAGATCTAATCAAGATAATAAATGAAAGAGAAGGAGAAATATATGTACCTTATTAGCGACGTTTGTCCTTACAAAGTCCTTACTGAGCTTCGATCCCGAGCTCCCCGATGGATCTTGTAGGACAAACAAAGATACAATGGACTTCCTACTCTACTAATATTATCTCAATCATAGATCCATCTACTGTAGACAAAATTATATGGAACAAGAACAAGTTTGAAAGAAATAGGCCAAGAATTGATTATTAATGAGAATAAGTAAAAGTACTTACAATCCTTTGAATGAAGGTGCAACAGATTCTTTCAGTTCTCCTTGTCCAACCCCTTTGCTCAAGTAATCTCCAATGATTACTTTGATGACATCTCACTCATGAGATCATAAGTTTCACATCTCCAATCTTTCCCATGTCGATACCTTCTTATGAGATCATAAGTTAGGTATAATTCTTAATCTCTATTGTACCTTTCACTATGAGAAGGCCTCCTTATATAACCTTGGAGAGGTCCAACCACTTGAGATATCTTTGGGATAAGTTGAGGATTCCTCTCCTTCAGTTGAGGATCTTCCTTAAGATCATGCCTTGACCATCTATTCGAATCCAACTACCTTTAGGAATTGAGGGATTCCTCCTTGATTTGCCTCAACAAACCCAGAGTTTGCCAAAAAAAGGGTAGCTCTCCCCTAAATGGGTGCACAGGGCACTCAAACACTCCCCCAAAGAGGCTCAGGGAGTGCCAACACTCCCTGATAGTGGATAGGGGAACGCTCCTCTCCAAAAGTCATTTTTTAGTGGTTCTTTCAGTGTCAAAAGGTTTGTACTCCCTGTCAAGTGACTTCTCTTCTTCCAAACTAGTCTTTGGGGTGTCTTAAGTGTTTTTTTGATGTCGTTAGAGGCATGACATAGGCAAGATGGCAGTATAATGTTTGTGACACTTGCAACACTTGTAGTCAATATGTGACACTTTCAGACAAGATGTGACACTTACAACACTTGTAATGACGACACTTGCGACACTATCGAAGTGAGTAATTTTGAGGTGTAACAAATTGCCCCCCAAAGTATGAAGTTAGAATATGATGATGACTGAATTACTTTGTAGACTTTTTTGAGCAAGGGTATCAACGCAGAGAAACTAGAAAAAGATGCACACAACCATCAAACAAATATTATGACATGTTTCAAAACCCAAGGCACAAATACCTATGCTTGATTGATAAATACGTTTTAGGTATAGCCGCCATAAAATACACTGCGGATCCATAATTATATTGACAAAATGGTATATCCACTGCATATACAATGTGGATCTATACTCCTATGACCTGAACTGATCGTAACCACGAAGAATACACAATGGATCTACGAGATGACAAGACATATCCACGACCAATACAAAGTGGATCTATGTAACAATATATGTGTCATAGTCCAAAAGAAGTTCCTTCGCAACCTAGGCAAAGTATACTTAAGAGTGAAAAATCAACCCAGGGTCTTCTTACCGATCTCGATGTAGTACGAATCTAACCATGTGAATAGATTTCATGATGTCGAACATGGCAGAAACCACTTGATTATCGGTCAGAGGATTGGTTTAATGCAGAGGTTCAACGGATTAAAATGCATGCAAAGACAAAGTGTCATGTTAAAGGGCGACCATAAGGGTCACTGGTAGTGTTCTCAAAAACTGCTTGGCTTGCTTCTTTCAATTTCCCCCCCATCCAGATATACGAGTACCACTTTTTAATTTAACGAGCTCGAGGAGGGTAACAGATGCTCGATATGAATCACCTTCGGTAAGTCCCTCTTCCTTTGTTTAACGAACTGGAAGAAGTAAAGGTTCGATCCTGTATGGGCCCTTCAATGTGTAATTGTTTAATGAGTCCAGAGAAGGTAAACTCGGTGGTTTTTCATATTTAGAGAGTCTGAAAAAAACTTAAAGACGACTCCAATGTTGTCCTTTTTTGTAATGTTAGTCTCGCGAAGCCGAAAAAGAGATAAATTATCACTCGAAAGACGCCCTTTCAAACCTTTTAACAAGTGGGAAAGGAAGCAAGATCACTCGACAATTTATTTCATGTTTAGAGAGTCTGAAAAGAGCTCAAAGACGACTCCAGGGGGTTCCTTTTTCATTTATCCATGCAAGTCTGAAAAATAGATAAAAATTTACCCAGTTGCATTCTCATAGATTTATGAGCACGATAAAGAACAAAGACTAAGCTCGGCATGCCCCCTGCTTGAAAGCTAGTGTCTTAACTCCAGAATGATCATCAAAGGCTCGAGACATGCCCTCCAAGCTTCAATTCATTCAACGACTTTAAGGTTGTCACTAATATCTCTACTAGATGGAGAAAAAGGATAAGAGTGGATGAAATGAAGGTTCAAGAGAGGTGACTGTTTCATTTTTTAATGAGCTTGACATAGGAAAAATAACTATTCTCAAAGCTTCGAGTTCAATCCCTAGATTGTTGTTTCATTTTTTAATGAGCTTTCTACAGAGAGGAAAACTATGCTCAAGGCCTATGTTTCATTTTTTAACGAGATTTCCACAGAAAAGAGAAACTGTGCTCATAGCTTCTATTTCATTTTTTAATGAGCTTGATACAGAGAAGAGAAACTGTGCTCATGACCTCTGTTTCATTTTTTAACCAACTTGCCACAGAGAAGAGAAAACTATGCTCGTGGACTCTTCTTGATCATGGCTTCCAAGAGATATTCATTGGATGGAAGAAAATTACTCTGGAAGGAACACATGTCGAGGGTCGTGACAGGGGTAAGGAGATCAGGCTCCAATATCCCTATTGAAAGATCACCATGTCAACTACTAGATCCAAATAGTCGGAAGTTGAAGTCATGGGAGACAACGCCACATAATTAACATGTGGCAGCGGAAATATTGTCTGCATATAAGAACCATTTAGGGAGGTAATCCAGTCAGAACCAACGAATGAAAGTTGATCGATAAATTATCACCATTCTTCCATAATGAGGGAAATATATCACACGAAAAAGAGTGGATACAATCGCTCTCATGGCATAGAAATAACACCGCCCAAGGAGTAAAGCGAAATCCAAGGGGTATCGGACTACCATGACATCAATAAAGACAATTTTCCCTCCTAAAGTTATGGAAAACTGAGGAAGGGTCCCTAAAGGTTGATTGGTTCTTCTGTTAAAATATAACTGATTCTGTGTAACTGGGGCAAGCTGAGGACAACCCAAAGCATGCCAAGCAACAAAGGACAAAATACTAACAGACGTACCTTCATCTATCAGCGTTTGAGGAACGTCCCGACCATAAACCTATACTATAATCTGGAAAGGAATGTGAGAGGGAAGACGAGGTCCAGTTAACACACCCCAATAAAAAAGGATGGCCTCATTGCTTGGAGGGGGTTTCACGGTAGAAAGAGGAATGCCCCCCAACACGGTAGATTCAGTATCAACGAGAAAAACATGGGCAGTATAGGGTTTACTCTCTAGAGGGAGAGTAGGATCGATCGATGGTGGGATCAGATCGAACACACTAGCACTCTTCAGAGGAAGAGTAGGATTGATTGATGATGTAACCAGAGCAATCACGTAGGCACTCTTAAGAGGAAGGGTGGGACTGGCCGAGGAAGGGACTGGATCAACCACTTTGGCACTCGTCAAAGGAAGAGTGGGATCGACCGATGACAAAACTGGATCGACCACTTGGGTTTCATTCTCCAAGGGGAGAATGGGGTTGACGGGTGGAAACGGATCAACCTCTTTGGTGTCAATCTATAACGGGAGAATGGGGTCGAACGAGAATGAAAATGGATCGACTACTTGGGTTATACTCTTTTGATGAAGAGTAGGGCTAATTGATGACATAACTGGATCAACTACTTGGGTTTGTGGTTCAATCGAGGAGGAAACTAGATTGACCACCTAATCAATTAGACTGACCGGGGATGGAACCATATTGATTAGTCCATCAACTAATAAGATTTTCGAAATTGAATTTTTTTCCAAAATAGAATAGCCCTCATCCATGCGATGAAAAAGGTGAGAATAATGATCACCTTTGCATAACATACAAGGGAATTTGACAGTTGTCTTCTTCTTACCAACCTTAACGTCATTAGTTGACGGGGTATCACTGACATGACCAGTAGAGGTCGATGACATGGAGGACCACATTTCTAAGACCTTGGGATTACCAGGGCAATCCCTTAGAAAGTGGTCACCCTTACAAACACTGCAAGGGAATTTGGGTTTTGGATTCTTTATTTTAATCTTGTTGACCTCATCAACACTCCTAGTACTATTAATAGTAACTAGTTGCTTGGATCCAACATTTGATGTTGTTTGGGCCTTGGTCCTTTTCATGCTCTTCTTCTTCTTCTCTTTTTGTTTCTTCTTCTTCTGATCAACCTAGCTACTTTCTGTAGAGCTTTCACTAGGCGAAGAAGGAGAAATGGAAGGAGACTTAATGGGTGAAGAAAGAAAAAAATTGACGTGAGGTTGATGTGTGGGTGGTGTACTGACATCTAAAGTATTAGGTGCAGTTGAAGCATTGGGAGGATTCGAGATCACCAGAGTGGGGAATAACCAAACCGGTAATCCGATGGTGAGTCCTAGAAGACTCAGTGTGGCATTGTACATAGGACCAAAGTTTCCAAATGAAGGAAAGGTATAAGGATCCCCAGGAGAAGGGGTTCCTCCATTGATACTCACAGGATTTGATGCCATTAACGCTGACTCAACCGAAGGTCCACTAAGTAACACAACCAACACACACTATGAATCTGAGAAGCAAACAATCAAACAAAAATTTCCCACAATGAAACCACTAGTTGGTGATGAAATCCAATGTCGCGAGATCAAAATAGGAAGAGGCGGGGATAGAGTGGGTGGATCAGTTACGTTGGCGACCTGCTTAACGAAATTATGCCTCGGTACAAGCTTCCATGCAGTAATTGTGGATTTACCCTCCAAGGAGCCCAAGTGAGTTTCACCAATGTCTGTTCCAGGTATAGTGAGACTTCCCTTCACCATCACCTTATGTGAGACCCTAAAGATTATGGCTACTAAGGTCACCAATTCGCAGTCAGCCCCTGGGTGGGTACAATCAACAGTCTGATCTGAACGTATGGGTAGGATAACAAGTTCGAAATCAACTCGAGAGGCTCCCACACATAATCATGGGTATACCCTCAAGTGACCCCCAATATACGATCCGACCATTACAAACAATTGAACCACGGAGGGATAATATCTGTAATTCTCCCAAATGTGACCTCGTGCGTAACCCTTGTGTGAGAGGGGGATCCCAGAAAGCCTATACAACAATTGGATTTTCTCTCCCTATCGCAAGATGCTAAGTTTTTTTGATAACTTTGGAAAGTTATCCTTTCAACCTATTCCAAAGCCCTACACCTTAAACTAAGGTAGGTTTGCTAACAAAGATGTAAAAAGTTTGATAAATTTTAGTGAAGCGTTGATTTTAGTGGTTTTTGTTTAATTAGAGGTGTATGAGAGTGAATACTTATGATATTATGACTCAGTTCCCAAAACATGCATAAGAAATGATAAGCAATCTTTTCTTTCAATGAATGTCTAATTAAGAGAAGGAAAAGGATTTTCCTTTCACTATCAAACACTAAGATGAAATGACCTCATGCAATAGTCCTCAATAAGGAATCCAATGTAATGATAAAATGTTTGTATGTGACTGATAACCAGTAGATGTAAAGCTTCATATGCTAATCAGACTTTAAGAGTTGTGATATTTAAGCAATCTGAAAGAAAACTTCACATAAACCAACAGACACCCTTGTTGTGATCAAAACAATAAAGAGAATACTCAATCCAGACAAGAGGAAATGCTTGGAAAAAATACCTCAAAGATCATAAGGAAAGGTACAAAAGACCTTTGAATCCCCTTACAAAGTTTTCACTCAATCGGATAAATGAGAAGAAAACAATAAATCGACTCTAAATCACCAAGGACAAAGAGTTATTGCAAGGTAAGGGAAAGTGTCAAAAATCCAAACAAGAGATGATTAATCCTTAGAAAATAGGGTGTTGAGAGCCAATACCAAGATGGATTGAGAGTAGGAGGCCCCGAGAAAATGCAAAAGGAAAAAACTGACCCCAAAAAATTGAAAACCTAGAGATTTTAACTAAAAAAGGGATAGCGCTCTAGTGTAAGGGGTACTAGAGCACTCCAACACTCTGTGTAAGACCAACAGAGAGTGTTGGCGCTTTGCTAGCAAGGGAAGGGGAGCGCTCTTCTACAAAATCTCAGAAAAAAGCCCAGAAACTCAAAAAATCAAGGAAATTTAGTCAATCAAGGTGATCTTGATGAAATAAAGAGGAAATAAAACAATTCTAAGCATAAAAAAGAAAATACAGAGAAGATCAAATAAGTGGGCAAAGGGTCAAAACAAGATCTGGGAATGGAAACAAAAATCAGAGCTCCTCCCCAGTAGAGTTGTCAATTTCTGTTGTAGGTGAATCCCCCTGTGGACAAGTGGATTCCCTCTTGGTCTCTAGACTCTTAAGGCCAAGACATAAAAGTGCTCAACATGGTCACTAACTTCCTTTTAGATCTAATCAAGATAATAAATGAAAGAGAAGGAGAAATATATGTTCCTTATTAGCGACGTTTGTCCTTACAAAGTCCTCGCTGAGCTTCGATCCTGAGCTCCCTGATGGATCCTATAGGACAAACAAAGATACAATGGACTTCCTACTCTACTAATATTATCTCAATCATAGATCCATCTACTACAGACAAACTCATATGAAACAAGCACAAGTTTGAAAGAAACAGGCCAAACATTGATTATTAATGAGAACAAGTAAAAGTACTTACAATCCTTTGAATGAAGGTGCAACAACTTCTTCCAGTTCTCCTTGTCCAACCCCCTTTCTCAAGTAATCTCCACTAATTTCTTTGATGACATCTCACTCATGAGATCATAAGTTTCACATCTCCAATCTTTTCCATGTAAATACCTTCTTATGAGATCATAAGTTAGGTATAATTCTCAATCTCTATTGTACCTTTCACTATGAGAAGGCATCCTTATATAACCCTAGAGAGTTCCAACCACTTGAGATATATTTGGGATAAGTTGAGGATTCCTCTCCTTCAGTTGAGGATCTTCCCTAATATCATGCCTTAACCATCTATTCGAATCCAACTACCTTCAAGAATTGAGGGATTCCTCCCTGATTTGCCTCAACAAACCTAGAATTTTCCAAAAAAAGGGTAGTGCTCCCCCAAAAGGGTGCACAGTGCACTCAAAAACTCCCCCAAAGAGGCTCAGGGAGCACCGGCACTCCCTGACAGTGGGTAGGGGAGCACTCCTCTCCAAAAGTGATTTTTAGTGGTTCTTTTAGTGTCAAGAGGTTTGTACTCCCTGTCAAGTGACTTCTCTTCTTCCAAACTAGTATTTAAGCTGTCTTAAGTGTCTTTGTGATGTCGTTAGAGGCATGACATAGGCAAGATGGAAGTATAATGTTTGTGACACTTTCAACACTTGTAGTCAAGATGTCACACTTGCAGACAAGATGTGACACTTACAACACTTGTAATGACGACACTTGCGACATTATCGAAGTGAGTAATTTTGAGTTGTAACACACACTACAACCAATTCTGATTCCACCCGCTATTTGGAGGGACATCTCTATGGATTTTATTGTGGGCTTAACTAAATCAAGTAATAAGTTAGTCATCATGGTGGTCGTTGATTGCCTTTCCAAGTATGCTCATTTTTGCACTCATCAACACTGATTCAACACCTCCACTGTGGCTCAAATTTTCATGGATCATTTCTTCAATCTTCATGACATTCCTCATTCCATTGTTTCTGATCGAGATCCCAATTTCACCAGCATTGTTTGGCAAGAATTGTTCAGGATACAGGGCACCCAATTGCATCTCATCACAACCTATCATCCCCAGACTTTTGGTCAAATTGAATTTGTCGACAAGTGTTTGAGGTGTTTTTCATATGAAAAGAAAAATTAGTGGGATCAATGGTTACCACTAGTTGAATGGTGGTACAACACTTCTTACCATACAACTACATGCATGACTCCTTTTGAAGTAGTATATGGAAAAAAATCCACCTTCAGTTCTCTCATACATGTCAGGTGTCTTGAAGGTCCAAGCGATTGACCAAATACTTACAATTCATGAAGATATTCTCCATACCCTCAAAGAGAATTTGGTCATGGATTAGAATTGCATGAAGAAACAAGCAGATCAAGGTCACTCTAAATGTCAATTTGTTGAAGGTGACTAGGTGTTTCTTCGACTGCAACTTTATAAGCAAACTTCACTCAAGGCCAACCATTGTCAAAAACTCATGCTCAAATTTTATGGTCCTTATATAGTTCTCAACCACGTAGGAAAGGTGTCCTATCAATTATCTTTTCACAGTCATTCTAAGCTCCATCCTATTTTTCATGACTCCTGCTTAAAGAAGGTGATTGGAACTAAGTGCCAAACTCAAACTAGCCTTCCTGAATTGGATGAATAAGGATCCATCTATTGCAGACACAAGCTGTTTTGGACCAATGTGAGCATCGTCTTCGTCAACGCACCATAAAGGAAGTGTTATTTCAATGGAAAGATACAACTCCAACAGATGCCACTTGGGAACCAACTACCATTCTGCAACAATTTCCTCATCTCAAGCCTTGAGGACAAGGTTATTTTTAAGGGGGGGGAATGTTAGGGACCTAACCTCCCTAACCCCTCATGTAGGTAATGTCACAATGTGATGAACATAAAACTATCATTGCAAACATAGTAATGTCGCAATGGGATGAACATATATAGATGTCATAATGTGATGAACATAGCCTTGTCATTGAAATATGAAGAAAACAAATGGACCTTACAATGTAACAAATAGAGTAATTTTGCAATGTCTCGAACATAGTAACGTCACAAAGTGACAAACATAATAGCGTTGCATTGTGTTGAATATAGTAACATCACATTGTGATTATAAAAACCATGTCGTCACAATATGGATAATACCTTTGCAATCTGTCAAACATAAACAAACTCATAATGTGTCACACATGACCCCATTATCTCAATGTGATGAACGTTTCCTCATGTTGCAATGTGACATACATATATTGGTGTCACAATGTGAAAAACACTTCCAAACATTAGAATGTGTAGAACATAGTAATGTTGCAATATACTAAATATAGAAACATCGCAATGGGATTAACATATCCCTGTCATTGTAATGCGATGAACATAAACACACATTGCAATATGATGAACATAGCCCTATTGTCACAATGTGTCAAACATAGACTTGTCGTCGCAAACATGGTAATGACATAATGTGACAAACATACACAAATGTCGCATTGTGATGAACATAACAATATCATCGCAATGTGATGAACTTTAATTGACATCACAATGTGATGAACAAAGCCTTGTTGTGGAAAAGTGACTAACATATACAAATATCAGAATGTGATGAACATAGACCTGTTTCCATAATGTGACGAACTTAATTTGATGTCACAATGTGATGGACATAGCCCCGTCGTCGCAATTTTATGAACATAGCCCTCTCATTACAATGTGAAAAACATAACTAGACATCTTAATGTGGAAAACATATCCTTGTTGTCACAATGTGACGAACATTTCCTCGCATTGCAATGTCACACATATACTAACA
>ML810189.1:151593-162101 GCA_009831015.1 Picea engelmannii
ACCCAATGTGGCAATGTGACAAAAGACCAACATCGTGATGAGACAAACATTTCCCAACGTCACAATATGATGAATATAACCCACTATTGGAGAATGAGAAACCTTTTCCAACACCATAATGTGACAAAGAAAAACCATTCATCATAATTTAATGACCATAACTTTACAATGTGATGTGACGAACAAAATCTTATGTCACAGTGTGACAAACAAAATTTGATGTCGCAATGTGATGAACAAAACTTTATGTCTGAATGTGACGAAAAAAACGTGATCAACATTGTAATGCAGCAGTGTCGTAGTAAACTATTGTTAAACATAATCAACATGGCCCACCATAATCACATCGACATGGTCAAGGAAAGTCACCATGGGAATGGTCAACCATAATAAACCCCAATCAAACCATAGTTCACCATGGTCATGGTCAACCATATTAAACCATGGTGAGTGACAACCATGATCAACCATAGTGAACCTTTCCTTCCCAAACTCAACCAAGGTTTACCAAAGTTAACCATGATCATTGTCAATTAATGTGTTAATGTATCAATACTTTAATAATGTATTATTAATGTATTAGTACTTTAATAATGTATTTATTAAAGTATTAATACTTTAATAATGTATTTATTAATGTATTATTACTTCAGTAATGTGTTATTAATATATTAATAATTTAATATGTTACATTTACAGTAATTTTTACATTACATACATGTAATTATGTATTAATACTTTAATAATGTATTACTAAAATCATTAAGTTCAATGTATTACTAATTTATCAACATTTTTTTTAATGTATTAGTACTTTAGAAATATATTACTTTACATACCAATGTTAATTAATACTTATAGAAATGTGTAATAGGACAAGCAAGATAACAACATTCAGGAATTGAAATATTTACACAATATGGCAAACTGATTATGTAAATCTGCAACAAATTTTAATTAAAATACGTACTCTCTTTTTTCTTCTTTGGGAAGAACATAGATGGTATAGGTATGCCGAGAAGGATAATAAAGAATGTCAAATTTCAATAGGAATTACAATAAGTATGGATGAATAATGCATCATCTTGTTAAGGGCCAAGCCACATCCCATAGCAGAACAAGGAAACCTTCCTACTCTATCAATAACTTCTCTGAACATCAGCCCCATTCCCATGAAGAAATGGGCCTCCAAATGGGAATCACTAGCCCATACTTCTAGATTGTCTTCCTTCAACTGCAAAGTAGTCCATCCGTAAGGAAACAACACCACCGTGTTAAGAAGCGGAGGATTCACCAAGTTGTATTTCTTTGGATCCTTTAGAGGATCAAACATGCCCTCGCCGTAGCCGAGAATCTAGAAATCATGACCATGCAGGTGCCATGGATGGATCTCAAAGTTATTTGCGTTCAGTGTGTCTGCATTCTAGAGAATCACATCTACCACAGACTTCACCTCGAATACATACATGCCATTCCCTTCACTGGAATTTGGATTGGTGGGAGGGATACTGATGTTGTAGTCTTGGGGGTGGTAGGCGTTTAGAGGGGGAATGGTGTCGTAAGCGCCATGGATTTTGTATTTCATGGTGGCCAAATATGGAGTGGGAGGAGGAGCCAAAGATATATTGTTGACGACCCATTTTGTAAATCCATTGATCTTGTTTTGTGTGTTCTTTTGTAAATCCATTGATCTTGTTTTGTGTGTTCAGTAAAATCAGCTGTCTGGTGGGTTTCATAGGAGGAGGCTCTTCGTGTTCGATGAGGGCTAGAAACATCTTGGAGAGAATCTTACTATAGGCATAGTCATTCTAGATAGGGCTCAGAGGAGGCGACATGGTGGGTAACTTGGTGGACATATTGGGGAGATAGTTGAGGATAGTCAGGCCCATAGGTGTTTTGTGTTAAATATAATGTAACCTCAATAGGATGACTGTACACTGCCAGCTGTCCTGGCCAATTGTACTTTCTATTCTTGATTTTCTTGAGCCTATTTAGCTTAGCTATTTCCCTTTGCATTGTACTTACTTCTTCATGTACTCGTTTTGTACTCTTCTTCATATATTCTAATATATTGTTTTCTGTTCTATTCTTTTCTCTCTGCATTTCTTGCTTCACAATTTATCATGGTATCAAAGCACCAACAATAAGCCTCTTCACACAGGCTGGAGAGAAACATGACCCTCAAATAGCGCAGAGCTTCACGGATCTTGAGAGAATTCGACATAGACTTTTTACAAGGCTTGAAGAGTTGTCCGTCATACTCTTGAAAGATCCTCGCAGGAAACTTCCACGAGGAAGTTGTCCGCTCATACACTCAAAAGATCAACGTAAGAAGCTCACGCGAGGTTGCAGAGCGTACAATGCTCGAAAGATCGAGGAAGAAGAGAGTGCAGAAGAAGAAACTTTAAAGATTATTGTACAATTTTCAAGAATCATCAAAGAATTCATGAAGAAGAGCTTCAGAAGGCAAAAACGTTGAAGATTTCAAGGAATTCGTTCAAATTTGTGAAAGATTGCTGCAAAAGGCAGCATTGTTTAAAGCATTTTTGAAAATCGCTCAATCTGTTAAAGATTGTAGCAGACAACACCAAGCTTCAAAGAATCCGAGTATTTCTTTCAAATCTTTGAAAGATTCACGAATATTTCTTCCACAGGAGCAAAGAACACATCTCATGTGCAAAGAACAACCATTGAGGCCGTAAGATTCATCTTGCAAATGCATCCAGAGCGGGAAACCAGTTTAGAAGGGATGAAGAGAGTGCAGAAAAGATGAAAGAATTTTGGCCGTTAGATCTTGCGCAGAATACTAACAGCCATTGGATCAGTGAGAAGGTGCACGAGGTTTAGTCCTTTGGAGCGCACAGGAGAAATTCGACTTGTGAAGTCACGAAATCATTTGGACCATCCATCAGGAGACACGTGGCGAGATCTCAGCATTTCACTGACTTGCAAGGTGTAAAGGTCAGAAGACTACCGTGAGAATTTGCGAATCGTGAAATCATGAGTCATTCTGGACCGTTGGATCGTGAAATATCGTGAGCCGTCGATCTTATCCCATCGCAAAATTGGGGATCGGGAGTTGGACGAGCAAAGGAGACTACTCTCCAAAATTCCGATACGCGAAATCTCGACATCATAAATCATGAAATCCCGAGAGGATTGTGAGCCGTCCATCTCAGAGGACAGGTGGCAGCAGATCCAACTGCCATTTTTTTCGGCATCTTGGAGTTCGGGATATTGGAGGTCTTGTTGACGAAAGGTCACGACACTCCACGACGAAAGTCCCAAAATCTCGAAAAGATCACAGCCATCCACTCATTCGGAAACGTGGTAGAGATCGAGGAAACCGTGGCATCTCGGCTACTGGGGTTTCAAGTTGACAGAGGATCTGGAGTTGCAAGTCGCGAAATCGCAAAACGACAAGGACCGTCCATCTTGAGGGGACACGTGGCAACAATCTAGGCCTTCGAGGAAAGTCCCGAAAGGAAAGGGCTATCGACACGTCATGATTCAGCGTTTCATGAATCCTGAGGACAAGAAGCACGAGCATTTTGGAATTGTGAAGTCCGAAATCCCGAAAGGAGGAAAATCTTCGTTATTGGGCCCAACTGACGTCATCTCGTCAAACGAGGGATCGAGAATCTCCACGGTGAAACCCCCGAAGCAGACTTGAGTCATCCATTTGTTGGGATGCGTGGCAGAAATCGAGGCCTTCAAATAAAAAATCCCGATAGGAGAGTCCATCGGCATTACGAGATTCGGAAAATCTCGAATCCTAAAGATGAGACGTCTAGAGCATTTGAAGTATCAAAATCGCGAGAAGAGATCAGGACCGTCCATCATAGGAGGATGCGTGGAGGAGATCAAAGCATTCGGGAAATTTCCCGAAAGGAAAAGTCATCTATCGGGATATCGGGGTTCGAGAGATCGGGGATTCAAGAGGACAAAAAACCGGAAAAGTTCGTAGCGCTTTAACCTTTAGGCATGTGGTCACATTGATTGGAGACAAAGGGCCAATTCAAGGCCGATAAGCTCTCTTCGGCCATCGACAAATCAACGTTTAGACGATCGGAGGTTGGCGAGACAAGAGATCGGAGGACTCATATAATGAAGTCCCGACATCAGAATCGCGAAGCCAAAAACTCGCGAAATATTGAACGCAGAGTTCTAAAGTCACTGCAAATTATACGCAGGAGACAGGGAAGTAAGAATTTTGTTTATGTTTTGTTCATTTAAAAAAAAAAATATGGTGTCGTCTAGCAATTTAGGACCAACTCAGGGTCCGATTCTTCTTGGAAAGAACTACGAGTTCTGGTCTCTTCGGATGAGATCCGTCTTGCAAGCATAAGAGTGCTGGGAACTAGTGGATCTTGGATATGTGGAACCAGATCCAGCAGCCCTTTCTGCTATGACAAATCCGCAGAGAATTGCTCAGGCAACACAGAGGAACAAAGAAAATAAAGCTAAATTTTGGATTCAAAATTCTGTGGATGATTCAATTTTCTCAAAAATCATAGGCGCTAGTACTTCAAAACAGGCCTGGGACATCCTTAAATCTTCCTATCAAGGAAATGACAAGGTCAAAACAGTTAAACTGCAAACCTTGAGGATGCAATTTGAGACTCTAAGGATGACAGAGTCCGAAAATGTGGATCAGTTCATGACCAGAGTCATGGGCATTGTGAACCAGATCAGATTGATTGGTGAAACCATCACTAATCAACGCATTGTTGAGAAAGTCCCCAGAAGTTTACCCAAGAAATTTGAAATGGTTGTAACAAAAATCCTTGAATCCAAGGATCTGTCAAGTTTTTCTACAGACAAATTAATTGGTTCTCTGGTGACACATGAGACTAGACTGCATCTCACAGATGAGTCAATCTCCAATGCTTTCAAAACTCAATTCTCATTTAGGAGAGGGAGAGGCAGAGGAAGAAGCATAGGTCACCAACGAAGAGGGAGCAATCAAAGTAACCCTCACTCCAGTGGAGGTAACAAACAACAATATCCGAATCAAAATTTCCAAGGTCAAAGACATCAGCAACAAAATCAACATCATAATTTCCAGCATCAAAGAGGCACAGGGAGAAGAACAAATGACAAAACAAGCATACAATGCTATTACTACAAAAAGTATGGGCACTATGAATCTGAATGCAGAAAGAAGCAAGCAGATCAGCTCTCAGGCAGAGCACATGTGTCAAATCACACGGGAGAAAACTCAGGAGGTATGTTTCTTTCGTGCCTCAAGACTGAAGAACAACCTAAAGATCTCTGGTTGCTGGACAGTGGATGCAGCAATCACATGACAGGTAACAAAGATTTACTTTCATACATTGATTCTTCAATCTCATCTGACATTACACTTGGAAATGATTACTTAGTCAAAGTTCAAGGAAAAGGAATTGTCCCTATTCTTACTAAACAAAATGTAAAGAAAGACATAAACAATGTCTATCATGTTCTAGATCTGAAACATAATTTGCTAATTGTAGGAAATCTCATTGAACATGGCTATAAGGTACTTCTTGAGGGAGTATCTTGCAATATATATGGCAAAATCCCAAGCAGAAAATTGATTTCTGAAATCCACATGACTCTGAATAGGATGTTTCCCCTTACCCTCAGAACTGCGAATCTGATTCAACCATATGCACAAAGTGCATCTACCCTAAATGAAACAATGTTTTGGCATACAATATTTGGACATCTACCATTTAAGAGTCTAATTCTTCTACAAAAGAACTCCATGGTCAAAGGTCTTCCTATCTTTAAAGAGCAAATTCCCCCATGTGAGTCTTGCATACTTGGAAAACATAAGAGAACTAGTTTTCCACAGTCTTCCAATCAAGCCAAACAACATCTTGAACTTGTTCACACTGACCTATGTGGACCAATGAAAATAGAGTCAATAGGTGGTAGCCTTTACTTTCTAACATTTATTGATGATTTCAGCAGAAAAATATGGATCTATTTTCTCAGACACAAGTCTGAAACTTTTGCAAAATTCAAAGAATTCAAGGCAGAAGCTGAAAAACAGAGTGGAAAATACATCAAAGCACTCAGGTCAGATGGAGAAGGAGAATACAACTCCAGAGAATTTGCATTTTTTTGCAAATCACAAGGCATTATCATGCAAACAACAGCCAGGTATACTCCACAACAAAATGGAGTGGTTGAAAGGAAAAATTAGACAATAATGAATATGGCAAGAACACTTCTTAAAGAGAAAAGTTTGTCAAATACTTTTTGGGCTGAAGCAGTAGCATGCTCAGTTTATTTCCTGAATAGATCTCCAACCACCAAACTCAAGATGAAAGTTCCCCAAGAATCATGGAGTGGTACAAAGCTAAATGTTTCACATCTAAGGACATTTGGATGCATAACATACACTCATATACCTTCCGACTTAAGGAAGAAACTTGATGACAAAAGTGAAAAATGTATTTTCACTGGATATAGTGAAACATCTAAAGCTTACAGGCTTTACAATCCAATCACCAAGAAACTAATTCTCAGCAGAGATGTAAAATTTCTGGAAAATCAATTCTGGAATGATTCAGAAAATCAGCAAATGGATAGTCAAAATTTATTGCTGCCAGGTTTTGAAAATGCAGAAAATTCAGGACAGCAAGTCCCTCAAACTATTCTTCCAAGATTGCAAGTACAAAGACAACCTGAAAATTCTCAGGATAACTCAACTTCCAACAGAGAATCATTCTCTGAACCACAAAATCAGAGAACTCAAAGTTTGACAGAAATCCATCAGCAGTTGGATGACTTTGAACAACACAACCTTTTTTCTTTAATGTCATGTCAACCTACATCTTTTAAGGAAGCAACAACGGAGCCACATTGGGTTCAAGCTATAAACCAAGAAATTGACTCCATTGAGAAGAACAATACATGGGATCTTGTTGATTTTCCAAGTCACAAGAAGAGTATTGTTGTCAAGTGGGTTTACAAAACTAAACTCAATGAAAAAGGGCAGATCGAAAAATACAAGGCAAGACTTGTTGCCAAAGGATTCTCACAACAACCTGGTACTGATTATGGTGAAAATTTTGCTCCAATAGCAAGATTAGACACTGTAAGGACTCTATTGGCCATAGCAGCCCAACACAAATGGCAAGAATACCAGATGGATGTCAAGTCAACATTCCTGAATGGTTTCTTAGAAGAAGAAGTTTATGTCGATCAACCACCTGGATTTGAAGTCCAAGAACAACCAACCAAAGTATATCGGTTGAAAAAAGCCTTGTATGGCTTAAAGCAAGCTCCAAGAGCTTGGTACAACATAATTGACACTTATCTGATCAAAAGTGGTTTCAGCGGAAGCCAAAATGAGCCAACTCTTTACACCAAAACAGATCAACACGGTAAAATTTTGATTGTATGTTTATATGTTGATGGCATGATCTATACGGGAAATCTTGAGTTAACAAATTTTAAACATGCCATGCAATCTAAGTTTGAGATGACAGATCTTGGCATAATGAAATATTTTTTAGGGATTGAGGTTAATCAATCAACCAAAGGCATTTTTGTCTATCAGCAAAAGTATGCAACAGACATCATCAAAAGATTTCGCATGGAAGGATGCAATCCAGCAGAAACCCCTATACCCCTAGGCACAAAATTGACCAAGAACGATGAAGGTCCTACAGTGGACTCTACGCTGTACAAAAGTTTAGTAGGCAGTTTGTTGTATCTTACAACAACTAGGCCTGACATTATGTATGCAACCAGCTTTGTTTCCAGATTCATGGAATCCCCCAAAGATTTTCATTGGAAAATGGCGAAACGAATTCTGAGATATGTTGCAGGAACTCTCAATTTCGGCTTATGGTACACTAAATCTGATAGTAATCAACTTTCTGGTTACACAGACAGTGATTTTGCAGGCAGCCTAGATGACAGGAAAAGCACATCTGGACATGTTTTTCACCTGGGCACGAACCTAATCTCACGAGCATCAAAGAAGCAGCCAATTGTTTCAATATCTTCTGCAAAGGCAGAGTATGTCGCTGCTACCTCAACTTCGTGTCAAGCTGTGTGGCTGAGAAGAATATTGAAAGATATGTCACATACAAAAAATGATCCAACTCCTATACTCTATGATAATACTTTAGCAATTTCTTTATCCAAAAATCATGTGTTTCACAAGAAAAGCAAACACATTGACACTCGTTTTCATTTCATACGCGAGTTAGTCAATAATGGTGATATTGTACTACAATTCTGTGGTTCTCGAGATCAGCTTGTTGATATCTTTACAAAGCCACTGGGAAAATCTGTTTTTGATTTTTAAAGACAACACTTAGGCATAGTTAGTGCTGATGTTTGTAACTGTTGAGTTTAAGAGGGAGTGTTAAATATAATGTAACCTCAACAGGCTGACTGTACACTGCCAGTTGTCTCGGCCAGCTATACTTTCTATTCTTGATTTGCTTGAGCCTATTTAGCTCAGCTATTTCCCTTTGCATTGTATTTATTTCTTCATGTATTCATTTTGTACTCTTCTTCATATATTCTAATACACTGTTTTCTGTTCTATTCTTTTCTCTCTGCATTTCTTGCTTCACAATTTATCATTTTGGGCTTCCGCCCTCTCACATTCACAGTTTCCCAATATTTTTTGGTGGAAAGCCTTTATTAAAAATGAATATGATTCTCCCGAGTACACATCCAGATTCTCCACCTCCACCGGTTCCACGTAGTGGTCGTTCTCTTCCACAACGATCATTTTGTGTCCCTGAAAAACAGGAAATAAATAGTTAGATCATCATTTTAGGCTTTGATTAAGATGAAAGAATGTAGAATCCCTGAATGTGTTATTTCACCTGAATCAAAAAATTGAGGGCGGATAAGGAAACTACGCTAGCGATGCGTAGGCGGTATGTCTTACCAGGTTTCACCGGGAGAATGTAGGGAGAGAATTGGTTGTTTGCCGAGCAGTTGTATTTTACAGTTTTACCGTTGTCTGCCGAGCAGTTGTATTTTACAGTTTTACCATTGTCTGCCGAGCAGTTGTATTTTCCTCGTCCCTCTATCAACAACAGAGTCTGTAATATCAAACCAGAAATTCACGTCTATTAATTGAGTTTCAATAAATCGGGGATTTTAAACCGGAGTACTTGGACAAAACAAAGACAATAAATATACATGAGGTTCCCCAACCCAGACGAAGGATTGGATGAGAGGCCCACGGCTTGTTGGTAAGTGCTAGTATGCCACCAGTCATTGAGGATGATGCTCAGTTCTCCGTCATAGACAAAGGACTCTGTTTTCGCGGACTCGACTATCAAACAGCCATACAAACCTGCCGATCGCTGCAGACCGTAGTGGCCATGATAGAAATATGTGCCAGGATGCATACATAATTGACATTAGGCCATTGTCTTCTTACAGAATCCCAACAAAATATAACCAGGTCAAGATGCAAATGTTGAAAATAAAATATGTTAAACATACTCTGTCAACAACGAATATGTAGATAAATGTCTCGCCCGGTTGGATCACACATTGAGACATGGATGCAGTTCTATCGCCCCATGGAGTTCCGATCTGAAGCACATGAGCATTTTGATCAGAACTATTTTGTATTATAAGAGCTAAATAAAGAATCAATCCATGACAATAAGAATTAGCTCTTAAGTTGCTTTGATGGAGACCGAGTCGTACCTGGCGAATTCCATGCCAATGAACGACAACATTTTCAGTGGGCATCTGGTTGTCTAATTCAATAAAAATGGTGTCTCCTTCGCTAGCTCTGATCGTTGGACCCAGATACTGCCCATTAATGGAGATGATCTTTGTTTGCATACAATCAGGAGACCAATTTTGGTAACTGAGCTTCCATTTGTGGTGATGGATTGTCGCCTCAGATACAGACGCCATTGCCAAAATCACCATCACCGCAAAGAAAAACCAGGAGACTTGGTTAAACAAATGTGAATCTCCCGATTCCATCATTACAAAGTTAAAAAACTGATGTCTCAGGCTAGGGCCGACTTCACCAATGTATAGGCTATGTCTCAATATCATCTAAATAATCATACAATTCAAACAACATACGTTGTATAAACTTGCAGACAACAACAACCTTAGCAGAATGCTTAACTGATCTCTGTAAACTATTGCGGAAGAAAATAAAATTACGGCTCCATCCTATTGATGCTTTTGTTGCATGTGTCTCTCAATTTTGCCTTCTTGCTATCGAGTTTGAGTCTATTTATAGTTTTATTTGGTCCACTTGGTTGGGATTCAGCAGATATAGGACTGACGATGGGTAAGTGTATCCCTGGTATCTTTGTCTTTGGTCTTGCTTGTTTTCAAGTGCAAGCATCTCACCTGCCCATGTTCTCTGTGCAGCTGTGTCTGTTAGCTCGCCGAGTGGGGTGTCTATTTGCATTAAAACAACAAGGGATTGGCCTCCACTTCTTTGTTGATATGTCAGTTTAATTTTCTGCTGTCAGGGAATGCTTTGTTAGCCTGCATTCTTTGTC
>ML810189.1:170017-182532 GCA_009831015.1 Picea engelmannii
CTGACATGATTATTGGTGATGCAGGCTGACGATAGCTTGCCGACTTGACTCACATATGGAGTAAAGGGGCCACACATGATTGCAGAGAGGTTGAGGGAGAGGGGTGGACAGCAGCCCTGCCACCGCCTGCTAGCACTCCCGTCATGGCTCGAACTGTAGGTTAACGATTACCTAGTTCAAGAGGACCCACGATGCCGTGAGGGCCGACTGCAACAGTCGCTCACGATGATTCTAAGGGGTGCGCAATAAGGCGGGGGCCTTATTCCTTAGAGCCCTTAGTCTCCTACTAGTTCACCTGGCGGAGTGTTGACTCCAGGGGTTATAGAGGTCTACCAATCAGTTCAGTTGGCGAGTGGCACCCTTGGAGCACGTGGTGCATCCTGAAGGGCACGTCGCACAAAAGAAACTCAGTTGGCGAGTGGCACCCTTGGAGCACATAGTGCATCCTGAAGGGCACATCGCCAAAAGAAATTCCAGAGGCGAGTGGCACCCTTGGCGCACGTGGTGCGACCTGAAGGGCACGTCGCGATAAAGGTGGTTGAAGGAGTCAGCCTAATTAGCCCTAAGTCATCAACACCTGAATAAAACCTTAAGAATTACCCTTAACCCATCGTCGCCTAGCTCAGAATCTAAACCCTAAGCCTAAGACCTTCTATAAACTGGGGGGGGATTTTAGTGTGGCCTTAACAAATGTAAATTCAAAAAAAAAAAGGAAAATAAAAACTCAGAACATCACCCTCTCTTTATCCTTGTCTACTTAATAAAACTATCCTCCATCGCCTAGATCTTCCAGTATCCATCTCCCTTGTACTTGTCTAGTTCACTTTACTATATAGCCATCCCTCCTCGTAAATCCTCTTTATTCGTTTTTGTAAAACATTTACTTTTCCCCTATACTGGTTTTCCATCGCCTTAATCTCTCATCAATCCTAAATATACAGATATATTAATGGTAATTTAAATGATGAATGCATACTTATTAATAGAAAAATGAAAATATATATATGTATATTTATATTATAAACAAATTATAAACAAATAAAGTTAAGCATGTGAAAAGAAAAGGAATTTAAAAAATCAGCGCACATACCCTTGAATTTTTGAAAAATAAAAATAAAAATGAAATATATAAACAAAATAAACTAAAAAGAAAAAAATAAGAAAGTCAAAAGAGAAAAAGGGGGGGGAAACCTAAGAAAAAGAAGAATTAGGGTTTGAGTCTGAATAAAGGAAAGGAGGAGGGGGAAAGAAAGGGGCTTTTTTTGATGAGATTGGTATGGTTATGCTGGAGAATAGAGACTGACTGATTGCTGGTAGGAGTTGGGAATCCTCAGCAGACTTGAGTGGTAGCTCAGCCCTGGAGGCGAGATGAGGAGCTAGTTACTCTCTGATTGTGTGTGGCCCCTTTGCAGCTCGGGGGGCTGAGGGGGAAGAAGAGTACCCCTAGCGTTTGGCTGGGAGGTACCGGTGGGTTCTTCGCGGTCGGCAAGCAGGAGCAGGAGTGGCAGGAGCACGGGAATCATTTGTTGCAAGCGATAAGGTCACAGGTACGCAACTGGCTTGTTGTTTAAGAATAAGGTGAAATGTTATACATCTCTGCGTGTGTTCTTGCTAAAAGATTTCTGTGATGAAGTTCGTTGGAATTGGTAATGATTTTCTATATACACTGTTGTAATGAAGTTCGTAGGGAATTTGCTTTATGGTGAGATAACTCCAAAGAAAAAGAATTAAATTTTTACTGCTTCTACCTCCTCTGATTTTTGTTTAGATAAAGAAAAATTTGTGTAAGTAGCAAGGCTGTAATTTTCACTGTGCAATATCTGAGTACTCAAGCCTTGCATATACCCCCCTGAACGACGAATTTCCCTTGTGTAAGGTCACGCTGGAGACCAAAACTCCTTTCGGGCAAATTCCGGCGGTAATTTCTTACTGGAATTTGTTTCGGCATTTTGCCAGGTGGAATTGTGGCTGAAGAAAACTCTTCTGGCAGTTCGTTTACCTTTAGGTTACAGAGTTATTGTTTCAAGAAATATTCGTTGGGTAACTTGTTACTGAAGTCTGGTCTCTGGCATTTTCGTTTTGGCATGCCATGGGTTGTTGGCTGTAAGCTCGGCCTTGTCTTCCTGAGCCACGTTTTTACCAATAGAGTCCCTGCACCCTCAGTGTTAAATTCGTTTTGGAACGATATCTATCCCCAAGCACCTTACCCAATCTAACCTCTGCGTGGAGGTTACCCGGCCTCGGTTTTTGTGTTAAGAATCTTCTGGGGCGTTGGGGAAGAAGGCCCACGCCCTTGCCTTCATTTGGTGTGCGTTTCCCCAACCCGACTGCGTGTTGAAGGCGTTGACAACCTCAGGCTGTGATTTACATGCCCACTCCTGAGCATGGACGGGCTCCTGTAACCCTTAATGGCATAAATATAACGGCGTTGGTGGTGACGGCTTTGGTATGACTGTGTTATTTTAAATGGGCATTTCTGTTACCTGGCGGGGTACCTGGGGTTACCGCACTCTCAGATAGCATGTGGGTTCTGGACCGGTCTTCGCCCCCTTGCTGTCATGATGTTTTAACTAGAGCCCTCCTTTAATTAAAAATATATAGCTAGTAAAATTGTATTAAAAACAATGTCTACGTAAGGTTGATCAGAACAATGTTGCTGCCATCTGTTTCCTTTCATGACTAGGATTAAATTATCAGAGTTTCTGAATATCAAGAGAACGGAACCAACAGTGAGTGCGGTGCGGCGGCCACGTAGTGCCGAAGTAGTGAAGATGAATTTAATTATCGTGTGATTAAATTATCTGGTGTGAAGGCTGACATTTGATTTCACTGCTAGAATGGAGCCCATGACTTATTTCAATGCTAAAAGTGGAGCCACCGCCCATGTGAATATGTGTTGCTTGTGTATTGACGATTGGCAAAAAGGTTGGGAGGGATTGATGAGTTTCATCTCGATTGCAGCGAGGACCTTTTATCAGTTTTCTCCTCGGTACGAGTTTTGCTAATTTCAATGTCGGAATGAATGACCGGTTAATATCAAGTCGGCCCCTTTTTGGTGTGCGAGTTTTAGGTTACCCTCGATCGAAACCCAGACCTGCAGTTCTGTATTCTCGTCCCTTTTGTTTAATAGTTAATTCTATAGGTGTACCATTTATATCCACAGGAAATGTTTCTCTTGGTTGGTCAAGTGGCCGGGGGTGAGGCTTTTAAAAACAAGATTGATGAAGTGCGTCTCCACTTATAATATTAATGGCAAAACAATTTCATATAGGATAATCATCTGCTGGGAAAATTTAATAGCTATGAAGAAAACCAAAAAACAAAGGACTGCTTACGTTGTGTTATTATGAATCGCTTGTTTTAAAATTTAGCAAAAATACACTTCAGGTTTAGGGTTACAGTAGCCTCTCTTGACAGAGTTCTAAAGAATAAGGGATTCACAAAGAACCTTATGCGCAGAAAGGGGTAGGGTTCTTTTAGAATGGGATATATTTTAATGCCATAGGGTAATGCCTTAACATAACTGGGAGTTGGTTGATGTTTTTGGGGTGGCGCTAATTATAATCTTGGACATGGTCTTTACTATATTTGGCATTGCATTGATAATCATGATTAGGTATTAAATAATAGCTGTTAAGTATTAATTACAGTTGTATTGTTAATAAGTAATAGTTTCTTTTGCATTTTTCTTGGGCGTACTTGGACATGCCAAGGTTGTATTAGGTTAGATATTAATTATAGTTGTCAGGTTATATTTACAGTTGTATGGTTAGTCAATAATAGTTGCTTTTGGGCGTACCTGGACATTCCAAGGTTGTATTGGGTTAGGTACATTCTCCTAAAATTGAAAAATATACATATATCAACATCATTGAGTAGAACCAATGTAAATGTAGTATCAACATATGAAGTTATTTTATATGGTCTATTTAAACGTTGTCATGATTAGATATTAGCAATTTTAATGATTGTTATTTTATTTATGTGCCTTTTCAAAATTTGGTATGTTAACCATTGTCACATTAATAGTGTGATAATTACATATGGTCATTCTTAACTATGATGATTATTGTTATGTTAAATGAGGATGTCAATTAAAACGGGATGTAATTCTTTATTTAATTGTGAAAAAGGGAAGGTCCTTAAAAAGTAGCATTCCAGAAAGAAGTTTCATAATTGTTGAGTTTTAAATTATTTATAGAAAGGTGTAATTCTTTTATCTAACTATTTAAAAGGGAATGTCTTTAAAAAAAATAACATTTCAAAAAATAATGATGTTTCCTAATGGCTGAGTTGAATTATTAAAGAAATGATGTATTTCTTTTATTTTAAAGAAGGGAATGTCTTTAAAAAGTAGCATCTCAGAAAAAGAATGATGTTTCCTAATTGTGGAGTGTTAAATTATTTAAAGAAATGATGTATTTCCTTTATTTAGCTATTAAGGAAGAAATTGGCTTTATATTCTTGAAGACAGGAAACTGTGATGTATTAGATCGTGGTTGTACTGTACAAAGGTAATGTCTTCATAATTTCTCGTCTTGGAATGTGTGAGAATAACGTTCTTGGAATAAATTAAAAGGGTAGGGTTAGGATTGATAACATATAAATGTAATGTGGTTGTTATCTTAAGTTGCTAGGTGTTTTCAATGATAGGTAATGACACTGGTACCCTACTATCATTTATTGTTGTTGTAATGCGTAAGGAGAAATGTCATGGCAATACATCAATGAAATATGTAAGGGTGAGGTCATGTCATTTTAAAATGAAATGCAATGTTAGGTCAGATATCTTGTAAAAGGGTAATGACAGGGTTATTTATCACAAGGCTATTGAATTTTATTGTTATTGAAGACTTGTACAATGTAAGGTACCTTGAACTAAGTACCATAAATTATCATGCCTTAGTAATGAGGAAAGTTGTTGTTTTGCTAATGTTGATTTTGGTTGTCCATTGTCAGAAACCCTGTCACGCGCCTTCCGTAAAGGACGTGATGTTCATCTCACTAAGGTTGTACTTGACTGTGATCAGTTGTTGCGTGGTCTGCTGGCGTCGGGCTGGACGTAGACACCTCCACTGTGGCCTGGTGTATAAGTCGGTGTGTGTGCTTGGGTAAAGAATCATGTGCCGTATCAAGAGTCTCGGGCCCTTTAAAGGCAGGGTTCCACTCTTGCGACACACCTGACGGAGATTACTAGTTTCGGCCTGAGCAGTCGGCCAGGAGCCTATCTGACCTTCTCTCTCTCTCTGGAGCATAGGACTAAGATTAAATGCCCTGCTTTTCTGCACAACAATAGTAAAATCCGCTACTATGGATTCTCCCCTCCGTGACTGTACTGTACGTAACACCTTGTGTGGTTTTCTACTTATAGTTGCTTGTTGTGCGCCTTGTGTCCTCTTGTTGTGATCATCGTGGTTGCGTCTTGTTAGTTGTCGGGTGGCGACATAGAGTCTAGTGTGTCTGTTTCCCCACCTACACGCGTGCACACACGGTTAAAACAAAAAATTTTGCACTTGTTGTCAGTTTAGTTGTCCTTAACTAGGAGGGTTGTTACAAAATGTTAATTAAGTGAGATAAACATCAAATGTTAATTTAATGGGAAGGAACAACAATTTCTAATTTAATTGAAAGGAACAACGCATGTGAAAATGAGAGGAACTGTCAAGTAGTAAACTAT
This sequence comes from Picea engelmannii, assembly GCA_009831015.1. Lineage (NCBI taxonomy): Eukaryota > Viridiplantae > Streptophyta > Pinopsida > Pinales > Pinaceae > Picea > Picea engelmannii. Next base: position 175,695 of record ML810189.1, read on the forward strand.
ATCAATTGGAATATGGAATAGCAATCGACAACATTCAAAGGAAATAATCTATCTTCTACAATCAAACAGTATCAAAACATTAACATGCTTATGCATCATCATAACAATGATAAAAAGGATTTAAAGTTTGAAACAAAAATCAAATTGATAAAATACAGATTAAGACAGTAAATCCTTCAGATTGGGCCCTCGGTCCTCAGAAGAATTGCTACTAGGAACTCAGTATACGAAAATGATGGAAACATTCAAAATATTTATTAATTCCATAACTGAGACAACATTTACAGAAACTGTTTGCACATAGTAATTCTAAATTCTGAATGCTTAGATACAATTATTCGATTATTCTTTCCAGAATTCACTACTCTTTATGTATTACAAAATATGGGTAAATAAAGCTATCATGACGATCCTCACAATCGCTATTACTATTTTTGAAGTTTACAAAATAGAGAACTAATATCTCTTGAAACTTCTTTATGTTCCATATCGTTAGCCTCCAATAGCTTGTGCATCTTTGAAATATCTTCTACTATCACGAGTTTACCAAGATTTACCCATTCCTGTAACAAAATAAAAAAATTCCATCCATATTTTAGAATTTATGAACTTCAACTCAATGATAGTTCTAGAAAACATTTTAGTCATTTCCTATCCTATTTTATTCCTTAGTAACAAAAAAGTCAGTCAATATGATGTCATAAATCATGGAAATGAAGAGAATATATGTACATTTTCATAACCCAACATACCCCCCAGCTAACCTTCTTGCATGTCCTCATGCAAGCTAAGTTCTTACATGCAAAGAAACGATGTTGTAAGGAGGAAAAGTTGGTTCACCAGGTGCCCTGAACCCGTTCTTTCTTCTGAGTTCGCCAAAGGAAATGTCTTCCCTCTTTTTATTAATTTGATCATCTCTATGGTAATCCTCTGGAGGAAACCAGATAAGAGGAGGATTATATCTACACCCAATCCGGGAAGGTCCTTCCTCCTGGATCATTATGGCATATATTTCTATTCAGAAGGTGGCTGCAAAGAATTTCTTGAAACCGAAGGGCTCTCTAACCCTTACTTCAACTGGGGAGACATCCCATCTTAACTTGGAGCCAACAAGAACTTCTTCTTTGAGTTCCCTAAAATATTCTATGCCTGATTGTATAACTTGTTGATGAATAGGACCTAAAGATATTTTCACTCCTTCCCTTTTCATGCATTTCCTATATCGCATGATAGCTAGAAAATACTTTGGTGGCTCCCCCTTGACCTAGAGATCTAACCCATTTTCTCTCTTCATGAAATTTTTGTGGGTCTTAGCCCAGCTGACTTGATTTTTAGTGAAGTATAGGAACGCTTGCAATTGGATGTCCTCAATAAAGGGACCAGGATTATCTCTTTTGTTGTCTTCCAAAATGAAATTATGGAAGTACAATTCACACAAGAAATCTTGTACTTTCTCCTCCTGCTCCCTAAAACAAGACACAAACTCAGAGATAATGGTGAATTTAATCGTTTTACCTGCTTGAATAGCTTTCACCCTCAGTAACAGGTAGCATTCTAATAAAAACAAATTATAATTGGTAGCAGGATTTATACAATCTATTGCATCAGTGTAGATATCAAAAACCGCTTTGATTTGCTCCAAAGTTGTTTCCAGTTGACCTTGTACCTTCTTTGTCTTCCCTTGAGACTTAGTCAGTCCAACATACATCTCATTTTCCATGGCTGGCATGGTTTTGAGTTGTTTAACAACTCTTTGGTACTCTATCATGGTCACCATTTCATCTCTAGTCTAGGTCAAGGCCTGATGGGCTTGTACCAGTTCTGCTTCTAGTATTTCAATGATGGCACTCTAGTCCTGAAACTGAGATACCTCTTAAGTCTGACAGGTTGTTTCATTCATTACTGGAATCACTGTTTGAGTTTCTACATTTGTGGTCTCTAGAGGAGTGGGAATTACTTCCTTAGGTTGAGCATTTGTTCCTCCTAGAATTTTTGGTTGAGCCTCTGTTTCATATGCTCCAAAAAGAATTTCCTCTTCATTTTGAATAGCTACCCCTTCTACTGTTGTATTCTCAGTCTAAATTTCCATTTCTACTGTTTCTTCAAGGATATGCAGCTATGTCTGTGTTCCTACAAAACTCATTTGGACTGCCCTCCTAAGAAGAGGGTTCCTTCCCTATGCTCTATGTCTTTTGGTCTTCTTTCTTTCATGGATCTTATCGGCTTGCTCTAGTTGTTTTCTTAATTCCTTGATAATTTACTTAAGCTTGCCAAATTTCTTCTTTAACACTTTAATATTTTTAACCCTTCTCTTCAACAACTTGTTCTCACGTTTTAAATTTCTAATTATGTTATGTCTTTTGCCTGATCTCTATTTCTGTGAGCTGTCAGGATTTTCCTCACCTTGATATTTCAATAGTGGCTCTTCTTCTTTCCCTACCCAGGTATTTACCTCAGTATGAGGTTCTACTTGTGTTGTATCATCTAGGAGTGACATCTCAGTGTCAGGGAAATCTTCAGCCGGGTTCGAAGCAGAGGTTGGTGCCTGGTTTTCTTCTGTCTTGTTTGTGTCTCTACTAATTGAGGTCCCTAAACTCTCTAAAACATGAGCTATATCTACCTCATATATTTTCAAAAATTGCTCTATGAGGTGTCCCAATGTGGGTTGGGTATCTTCCTGAAAGTTTCCATGTGGTGTTTGTTCTGTCTTCTCAATTCCCTGAACATCTCCCTGTAAGGGATGCTCTATTATGTCCTGAATTTCTTTAGGTTGTTCTATTGTATCCTGAATTTCTTCAGGCTATTATGTTGTATCCTGAATTTCTTCATGACGTCTTATCCATCTGTTTGTTCTTTTCCCTTCAATGGGAGCTTTAGGAGAAGCAATTTCTCTTTTTCTCTTCCTCGTTGATGCCTTTGCTTGTGATGTCTAAGTCTCTTCAAATTGGACGGGGTCTGCCTCGACTTCAGGTTGAGGAGGCGGAGTTTCCATTTGGGAAGTAGGTTCCCCTTCCATGCTACTTCAATTCCCTGGGTTGGGTCTTCATGCTGTAATCCAGGTTGCTCTAATAGTACAGACCTATTGGCCTCAATAAGATCCCCCCAGGTCATTTGAGTTTTAATTAGGGTCTTATTTACTATTAGTTTTACCAATCCATGGTGGTTGATGACAGTAACATGATCTTTTTCCTTCTGTGTTCTTATAGCAACCTCATGTAACATAGAATTTAGGAAAAATGGTAAATTGATTACTAACCGTTGTTCGAGCGCAACTACTAGTTTGAGTTGGCGTGGGCGGATCACATCATATCTTCCATCGCAGGTGATATACCTCTGTATGATGCATTCCAGTTCTTTCTAGGGTTCATTGAGAGTGTTGGGGTTAAGTCCCTTTCCCTTTTTATCCAATTCCTCTCCATGGTCTACGAAGGATTCTACAGCTTCTTTAAGAGTTGTATATCTTCTAGACCATTGTATTCTTGTGTTATAAAGGCATGTAACCTATTCTACAATTCCCTGAGTGACTGGAATCCGTATATCTTGAACAATGGAGATTTCTCCCTGCAATTTCTGAAAGAATTATATCGTGATGTCTGTATCGTATCTCTACAACCGATTGAAGTACTCCATCCACCCCAAACAGTGTAGGATTTCTCTTGCATGCTCAGTTACCTATAAGAGTGTTGGTTCCCATCGTACACTTCAGCCTCCCATAATTTTGTAAGTAGGTGAGGACCACTAACGTTCCTTGCTGCAGCTCAACTCAACCAGATTTTTGAAAAAAACAGACATAGCAAATATAGAACGACATTGTGTGTATATATATAAATGTGCATTTTCGTAATTACTGTATTCATTGAAATGTATCAGTAAATGTGTTGGGCATCTACCCCCCCATAACTGGAAAGGTCGACCTTGACCATGAAACGTACGAGTGTAATAATGGCAGGGAGTGACTGTGAGGTGCGATTGTTATGTCGTCGCGGCCACTGGAAAAGACAATCATTAATAACTTTGAAAAAAGCACTTTAATGGTACTAACGATAATCATCACTTTGTGTGGGAAATTCGAATTATTGTACCCATGGTACAAACCGTTTAAGGAAAAGGATTTCGAATGATTTTAAATTTGTTCACATGTTAAAATTTTCCACAAATCATAACATTGTTACTCTCCCCTTTTTTTTATTAGATATATCTGGAATGATAGCCTCAATGTTTAGAAAAGGAAATCTAAAATCACACTAAAACTTGGCGTATTTAAGGTATACTAAGATACCACAGGCAGAGCCACTTCTACTAGTAGGCGTCCATAGCCTCGACAGGGTTTCCTTTTAACCCATAGATGATCCCGTATCCTTAATAAATGGTTTGAATAGTCTTTTCCAAAGAAGACCATTATCCTATTTTGGTAGCTAGATGATGATAATTCCACTCACTAGATTGTAACCGAAGTGAACAAGTCGACTCGTGATGAGATATCTCATCCTTTGACGAAAAAATGCCAAAGGCCACATGTCTAACTTATACCCTTATACAAGAGATCAACAATCAGAACAACAATCCTTCTTTTTAAAAGGAACAACAAAGGAGACACAATAAGAAAAAAAAATCGTGAAAGGAACAACAAAGGAACAACAATCATTCTTTTTAAAAGGAACAACAAAGAATCCACAATAAGAAAAAAATTGTGAAAGGAACAACAATCGCTCTTTTTAAAAGGAACGACAATGGTTTGCAAAGGAACAATGATCGTACGAAGGTAACAACAGCCGTTCTTTTCAAAGGAACGACAATCGTTTCGTTTTGAGTGAACAATATTACATACAAAGGGAACAATAGTCATTCTTTTCAAGCGAACAACGATCGTTTCGTTTTGAGTTAACAACAGTGATGATCACCCATCTAATTAAATGATTAAAACTCCCACATGCATTTTTGTTCAGTGAATCTATAATTGATTAGTCATCAACTAAATTCATTCAATTACTATGGGTAAGTTTATGCAATAATCAAAGTATTAGATGGTCTATAAGCATATTCATTTTCTTCTAAAAACAAGGGTTATATTTGTTGAGTTTTTGCAACACGGGATAAAGGTAAAGAACATTAAAGAGTGTTTAATTATATTCATTATAGTCATATTTTTTGGTTTTTATTTTCTCAAATGAATTTCCTAAAAAAAAGAAGAGCTAAAAACTCAATCAAATCTATAAAAAAAACTATATACAATATATATAGTAAAAAAAATTCATCATTTATGGATTTGAGGCTGTTGGGTTACCTTCCCAACCAACCAAAATGTGAACAGTAGGATCCTTACTTCTTGGCAGAAGGATTCTTTTGAAGGCGGTTGATGGTAAAGTCGTAATTGGTGTCCATTGACCAAAAAGGGAGACCTAGACCCATCGATGGTAATTAAAGTGACATTGCCATTATCATGAATTTCATTAATTTCATATGGTCCCAGCCACCTTGTCTGTAATTTTCCAAGAAAATCCTAAAATCTGGAATCATAGAGGAGTGCCCAATCACCTTTCTAGAAGGATTTATTCTTGATCTATAGATTTTTGTTTTAAAACTTAAAGGAAGCATGCCAATATTGACGATAGTTTGTTGCAACACAAGAATTTTTTTTTTAACAAGCGTGGCAATAGAGATGAAATTTCATCGCACTTTTCCACGGTTTTGCATCACACATATAGAATTTGCGTCATAAGTTTTGTCTATGTCAAACATTTTCGTCGCTATTGCCACGCTTTTTCGTCGCAACTTTTCACAGTTTTGTGTCGCATGTATGGCATCTATGTCATAATATGTTGGTAATGTTTTTACCTTGGCACGGTTTGTCGTCCCTATTGTGACGAATTGTTGTCACAATTATCACGCTTTATAATGCAAACCTATCTTGATGGTGATGACATGTGGAGGGTTAATTTCGTTGTTGTTTCCACGAACACATGGTTCGTGGATACAACGACGAAAAATAGTCTTTTCTTTCGTGGAAGGTGGGACGGATATGTGTGGCAATAGCAATGAAAAACCTTGGCAAATTTGGTCATATGTATTAGTGATTGTACTAATTAAATTTGGTTTCTCACCCTTACACACACACACACACACACACACACACACACATATGAACTTTGTTTCTTAGGTATTATTTTTTCATCTTGCTATTTTTCCTTCTTATTCTCAAAAATTACATTGTCATACAAAACTTATTCTTCCTTTTTCTTTCTATATGCTATTTCAGATAGTCAACTTTGAAAACCATGGAAAAACCACCTACAACATGTCTAGACCCAAATAAACGCTATACAGTTTGCACACGCCATCTTTTGGATGACTTGCATCTACATAGAAGACAATTTCAAATCAAAGTTATCCATCCTGGAAGTGGTAATATTTCCAGACCAACAATAAAAGAGGAACTTGCACACAAATGCAATGTTTCAGATAGACAAACACTATTTATCTCTGGCTTCACAACAAATTATCCATTCTCTACAGGTTTTGGACTAATCTATGACAGCGTAACGGACGCATTGAAACATGAATCAAAACAACCTTTAGCTCAAAATGGTCTTAAAGCTTGTCATGACAAGAATATCAAAGAGTGCAAAACTAGAGCTAAAAAAATATGTGGGCTTAAGAAACACAACTAGCTACTCATCTTTTTCTATTTGTATATTTTTCTCTAAGATATGTATATCATGTTAGTATCAAATATGAAATATATAACTACTCATATTTTTCTATTTGTATAGTTTTCTCCAAGATATGTATATCATGGTAGTATCAAATATGAAATATTTTTCTTTCCCTACCATGCTTT
>ML810189.1:189621-204946 GCA_009831015.1 Picea engelmannii
TAAGTGCAACACTAGTGAATGAATATACTACTGAGGGATTATTTGATATGGCATTTCCTTCTCTATTCCCAACTGGCCATGCAGTCCATGGCCAACCACAACAAAAAAACATTCGCATTGACCAATATGCACTCCACTTGATGCGCTATCATGACAAAAGATTTGGTAGCCACCCAATATTTCGCTACTTCTTGTACAAGCTCATCATGCGCCATCGCAGTCAATCAAGTGCATAAATGTTTGTAAAGCAGAGAAAAGAGAACAACATTCCAAACACTATTGAGGCCCTCCTCTCCCACCTACAAACTTTACCTACCAATAAAATACCAGAGCATGTTATGCGATTTGGTGCATAATTTTGAGGGACTAGAGCACACTAGAATTCTCATAGAAGAGAATTGTAACACCCCTTTCATATTCATCTACCAAGGTTACTATAACACCACTAGGTACATAACTCAAAATAACTGTAGCGCACCTTGGCTACTGTGTAGGTGTTACTACGCGGATTAACACATTCTCATTCATAATTAATCGCATGCATTTAAAAAAAATTAAATACATTCAACACAGAGTATTCATATGAATTACTGCGATAATTAGCAATCAATAGCATTTCATACTAATTTATATACACAGTGGAAAATCATGATACATAAGCAGTAGAGTCATGCAAGGCATGGTTTAAACATAACCAGATACTTATCTTTTATAGCTGTAGAATCCACCAACCAAGTGCAGGACTTCCACGAACCTCCCAGCCTTAGAACACACTTCTCATCAACTCAGCAGTGGGTCACCCCTGAGCTGGGACCAAGCTCCACCCCAAGGAAAGGAATTCTAGGCTAGGCTAAGGTTACAGGGAAAACAACACAGAAACTCTGGAAGGATTCTTCCCAGGATGCCACCTTACACCCACTACTACCAGACTCTCATTCCCCACATGCCTGTTCCGCCCGGGAGTATACGCCTTCACAAGCACAGTCCATCGGTGCTAACCTCCCTCTCTGTGTCTCGGCAACATGCCAGATCAGGAAGTCTCAGAGCCTGTAGCTAGTGCTGGACACTCTCTAGAAGAAACCACTTCCTAGCAAACTCTCTCTCTTGGAAAGAGTTGCTCACAGGTCTAACAACCTGCCTCTTCCAACAACAGTCACCTCCCTCACCTAGAGAGAGGTCATACACCAGCTCAATCACAACTTGCACTGGACAACAAGCCACACACATTCCATCTCTGCATGGCCACCACAGTCAACCGGGAATACGGACTCGGGCTTTCCAAACAGGCTCAGCAATGGCGGCAAGGTCTCATGGTGTTGATTCTTGGAAACGTGTGACAATAATCCACGGAGGGAATGCACACATAGGCTCTTTTGGCTCTCAGGAACGCATGAGGTGTACACGGATTTACAACCCAAACACAGGCTTTCCGACTGGTTCAAAAGTGGCGGAACGGTTCAGGGTCACGGCTTCAGGACAGAGGATTTCTCTGCAGGAGTCGGGTTGGTCGTACTGTCCAAGCTCCGTACACACTCCGGTAGTCGGGTGGAATGGAGGAGGAATCCCTCTCACAGCTCATCCTGGTCATTTTATTTGCATGCACCAGGGCTGACACTTGTCATCCTTGGAACTACATGCGTTCCATCAGCATGCATCCCCTTTGCACGCTTACCCTTTCCAAAACTTAGGATAAAATGAAACATAAAATGCACAAGTTATTTTGGAATAATATTAAAATATTATTCCCAGGATTAAGCCCCCTAGGCTTTGCCCCCAGGCTCAACACTTAGCCCCTTTTCCATATAACCAGCTCCTAATTCCTTTCCCAATCTGTGGATGCTCAGTCCCCCTTCACTCATTCATCGTGGTCGGTCTGCACCTGGCGGTGTTTATATTTTATTAATTGTTCTGCATACATACAAGTACAAAATCAAGCCCTTGGCCTCCAACCCTTAGGCTCTCTGGCCTAACAATCACATAAGCCTCCAACTTATAACAAATTGGCTCACCAGCCTAGAAAACATAATTAAAATTCCTTTCACGACATAGTTTACTATGGGGCTCGGCCTTGGGGACACTACAATTCCCCTCCCCTTATTTTTTTGCACTGTCCTCAGTGAAACTTTACATAGCATCTGCAAGCTTTTCAAAATTTTCAAAAAGATGCGGGTACTCTACCTGCATAAAATCTGCATGCTCCCATGTCGCGTCCTCAGGACCGTACCGGGTCCACTGGACCTTTACAGGATCTATGGCTCGATTCCGGAGCTGTTTTCTTTTCCTGTCCAATATGCGGACAAGATGCACTTGCAGGACACCTTCTGGTTCTACCTGAATCACATTCCAATTGATAACATGATTAGCATCAGGTACATATTTCTTAAGCAGTGAAACATGAAACACATTATGTACAGTCATAGATGCAGGTAATGTAAGCATGTATGCAACTGGCCCAATCCTTTCCAATATCTCAAATGGCCCACAAAATCTTTCCGCCAACTTGGCGCAACTTCCCAACTTCAAGGAACTCCTGTTAGTTTTTACTTTCAGGAAAACATGGTCACCCACTTTGAATTATCTATGGGTTCTGTTACTATCAGCGTAACTTTTCTGCCTATCCTGGGCAACTTTTAAATTATGTTTAATTTTTATCATTTGATCTTCCATCTCTTTGAGTAGTTCAGGCCCAACTACTACTCTATCAGCTGGATTATCCCAGCTCACTAGAGTGTTGCACTTTCTTCCATAAAGCAATTCGAATGGGCTCATCTTCAATGATGCATGATACCCATTATTGTAGGCGAATTCTACCAAATGGAGGTAGTCTTCCCACCTTGATGGTTTATCCATCACATACATTCTCAGCATGTCTTCTATTACTCTGTTCACTCTCTCTGTCTGTCCATCAGACTCGAGATGATACGCTGTACTAAAGTTCAGATTCGTTCTGAATCCTTTGAACAGTCCTTTCCATAAATTCGAAGTGAATTTTGGGTCCCTGTTAGACACAATTGTCTTAGGAATTCCATGCAAGCGTGCAACTTCTTTTAAAAAGATATTAGCAACATTAGCTGCCCTGTGGGTGGTTTTCAGTGGACTAAAATGGGCAACTTTAGTAAGCTTGTCCACCACCACCATGATTGAATCATGCTGCTTGCTTGTTCTAGGTAGACCAGTGATAAAATCCATTGTTACCACGTCCCATTTCCACTCAGGAATAGGTAAAGGCTGCAGCAACCCTCATGGGTGTCGATGCTCAGTCTTAACCTTTTGGCACTCCATACATCTGGCGATGTATTCAGCGATTTCTTTCTTCAAACCCGGCCAAAAATAATGGCCTTTGACTGCTGTCACAGTCTTCTGATAACCAGGATGTCTAGCATAAGCCACGTTATGCATCTCCTTTAGAATTGCCAGCTTCAATTCTTGGTCATTGGGTACATACACTCTGTTTTTATACAGAAGTAGACCATCAGTTCCCAAGGTGTAAATTTCCTTGGTCTGTGGTCCCTCACGCTGCTGTAGCTTTGCTACAAGATTTTTGTACTGCAAATCAGCATTTGCAGCTTCCAAAATTCTATCTTTCATCTCATACTGGTACATGCTAATGGCGGTAGCATGTAATTCATGCACCTTTCTACTGAGTGCATCAGCCACCTTATTTTCTTTCCCCTTTATATGCTTGATATCAAAGTCATATTCGCACAGAAACTCCAGCCATCTGATTTGCCTGGCATTTAAGGTTGGCTAATCAAATAAATATTTTAGACCGTTATGGTCTATTCTTAGCTCGAATCTCTTGCCCATGAGGTAATGTCTCCATTTCCTCAAGGCGTGGACAATTGCTACCATCTCTAAATCGTGAGTGGCATAATTCTTCTCGTGCTCCTTCAACTTTCGGGATTCATAACAAACTACAAATCCCTCTTGGTTGAGAACTCCTCCCAGTCCCTCCTTACATGCATTTGTGCACACTACATAATCCTTATTTGGATCTGCGATCTTCAGGATTGGAGCACTGGTTAGCAGTTGCTTCAATCGCTGGAAGCTGCTTTCACATTCTTCAGTCCACTGGAACTTGTTCTCCTTCCTTTGCAAGGAAGTGATAGAATGAGCTATCCTTGAGAATTCGACTATAAACATTCTATAGTATCCTGCCAGACCCATAAAAGATCTAAGTTCTGCCACATTCCTTGGCGTTGGCCATTCTCGAATGGCTTGTACCTTTTCAGGATCCACAACGATCCCTTCTTCAAATATTATATGTCCCCAAGTAATGGATCTGCCTTTGGTAAAATGAGCACTTTCTCAGTTTTGCGTACAGCTGGTGTTCTCTCAACACCTGTAGCATCATTCTCAGGTGTTGCTCATGTGCTTCCTCTGTCTTAGAATACACCAATATATCGTCCAGGAAGACTATGACAAACTGGTCCAAATAATTTCTAAACACTCCATTCATTAAGCACATGAAAACAACAAGTACGTTGGACAAACCAAACGAAACCACTGTGAACTCGTAAAGATCGTACCTTGTTCTAAAGGCGGTCTTGCTGATGTCCTCATCCTTTATTCTCACTCAGTGATAACCTAATCGGAGATCTATTTTCGAAAATATTTTTGCATCCGTCAACTGATCAAAAAGATCATCAATCCTTGGAAAAGGATACTTGTTCTTGACAGTGACCTTATTCAACTGCTAAAAATCAATGCACAGCCTCATCATCTGATCTTTCTTCTTCACGAATAGGACCAGGGCTCCCCACGGTGACACACTGGGGTGAATGTAACCTTTCTTTAGTATCTCTTTGAGCTACGATTGCAACTCTTTCAGCTCTAGTGTACTCATTCTGTAAGGAGTCTTCGAAACTGGAGCTGCTCCAGGCATCAAATTTATAGAAAAATTGATGTCTCTCTTCGGAGGTAGTCTAGGTACCTCCTGAAATATATCGTTGAATTATTTGAGTACTTCGTGGTCTTCCAGATTTGAGACTACATCTTGGGATGCTTCTTCCACCCGATCTGTGAATAATTGACAGCCTTTCCGGTAACGTCTCTTCAGCTACATGGCTGAGATTTCCCTCACAGCCACGGCTCTGGGAATTCCTTGGACTGTTATCTGATTTCCCTCTTCGTTCAGGCATGTAACTCTCTTGTTACGGCAGTCCAAAAGGGCATGGTGCTGGTCCAACCAGTCCATCCCAATTAAGAAATCGTATGAGCCTAAAGGCAGAATGTTCAATTTAGCCTTAGTGCTCATTCCTTTCATGTCCACTGAACAAAACTTAACCAATTCAATGACCTTCCTCTTGGTCCCTGTGGCCAACTGAACTAACCAAGACTTCTCATGTTTTCTTCTCGTTAGATGCAAACTTTCCACCACTCTAGGATCTACATAGCTATGGCTAGCCCCTGAATCAATTAAAATCACAAGTGGTCGGTTGTTGATCGTACCTTCTACTTCAATCATGTGCGATTGAAAATCTGATTGCTTATTGTCCAGGGGTGTGTAGATCCTTGGCATTCTGCTGCCCATATCCTCCATTGTTTCAGCTTGCTGAACAGTATGTACAGTTCTCGCTTTACCATTTTTATGGAGACAATCTATGTACTTATGGTTTCCTTGATAGCCCCAACACTGAATGGGTGTCTGTCTCTGTCTTTGTGCTTCCTCTTCAGTCATTCTTGGCTCTCTAAACGATGGTTGTCCCTGAAGACTGTTTCTTAAAAAGGAAGGCTTGTTTCCGTTCCGCCTCTATTCCTTCTTAAACTTCCTCTGATCATTCCAAGCCTTCCGAAGGATAGGCCTTTCTCCTTGTTGTTCATACAAGCATTTCACCCTTCTTATGGTTTCTTCCATGGTCTTAGGATCATCATATTGAAACTTGTCACCAATGGAAAGTGGCAGTCCACTCAGATATCTCTGAATCTTTACAGCCTCATCTTTGATGAATGGAACATACTTCAGTAGTTCTAGAAAACTTCGTTCATACTCATCAATGGTCACACTGTCCAACTTGAGTTTGAAGAACTCCTTCATATTTTTGTCATAGTATCTTTTGGTCAGGTATTTCTTCTCAAAATACCTCTTAAATTCCTTCCAAGTGACCTCTTTCTCTCTGATGTGTTGCACCTCCACAAACTGATCCCACCAGATGGACGCTTTTCCTTTCAATTGGTACATTGCAATTCTTCCTTCTGTATGGGCAGAATAATTCTGTAGTTGGAAGTATTTCTTCATGCCCAACAACCATGTCTCGGGATCTTCCTCCTTCTTATGTTCTCCATCGAATGTTGGAGGCTTAATTTTGTGTATCTCCCCTTTCAATTCCTCCTTTCCAGATTTTTGATGTTTTCTGGTAGGGGATGGGCTTGAACCACTGTGTGTCTCCCTGTCAGAATGTCTTCGGGAGTGACTAAGATGTCGGCTACCACTCCTCGACCTACTTCTTCTCCCGTGGGTTCTGCGACTCTCCGTCGTACTTGAGTCTCTTCCCTTCTCGAGTTTCTTCTCTATTGTTTTGAGGCTCTTCAAAAATTTTAAGTTTAATTCACCCTGTCGATCCCTGACTTTCATGAGCTTTTGGCTATCATCTCGGCGAGCCTTGGCCTCTCTTTGCAATCCTTCAATGATTTCCATTATGTGTTTTTCCTTATCCTTCTCTTTTCCATGCCTATTAGAGTTCGATCCTTCGACTCCCAGGTTAACATCCTTTCCTTCCTGTTCGTCTTTTATTTCGGGGGTAATCTTCACCTTTCCCCACTCCATACGCGGCATTGATTAATGGGCGTCCTGACCTCCGTGAACTCTGCACATGCACTGTGCAATTAAATTCAAAGTTTGTCAGGCCATTAAATTCATAAACAATCCACAACATTTATAACTAATACCAGCAAGAACAAAAGATATTTCGATTCCAATGGGTTTTTTGAGCTCTCGTTCGGCTTTGCACTTTTTGGTTTTTTTGAAATTTCGGTTTTCGGGACTGTCGGGACTTTTGGGCCTTCAGGTTTTCGGTTTCCTTACTCTCTGGGCCCACAACATAGCTGTCGTCCTTAAAATCCGCTACGATCCTTCTTTCTTCAGATATTTCGGGACTTCAGGACTTTGGGTTTTCGGCACTTGGGAGTTCATTATACAGTGACTCCCCACCTCTTGTCATTTCAATTGCCGAATTCCAAAATTCCGATTTACCTTACCCTTCGGGCCCACATAGCACAGTGGTCATCCACAACCACGGTGGCACGTGGCACATTCATGAGGGTCCACGTCTCTTTTAACGACATCATCGGGTCCCACCACTCTCGCTTTTCTTCTCGACCCACTAGCACGTGTTACACATCCATGTGTCCACGTCTATTCCAAGTAAAATCCAACGGTAAAATCTTTCTCAAATCTATGGCGCAGATATTTTCGGCGTTTTGGGATTCCAAATGCCGATGCGCTCTAACTCCCGTTAGCCCTCCAGGCTAGACTCGTGGTTCACACTACCTCTCCTTATATGACCACAGTCATACCTCCTATCGGGGTTTCAGACTTTGCAATGCCGAAATGCATAAAATTCTTGTCCACGGGATTCCCGATTCTCTGAATCCCGATTTCCTGATATGACGTCAGCTAGGCCCCCACAACGGATCTTTCCTTTCGAGAAATCTCTCAAATTCTCTGATCTCCTCCATGCATCCTCCTAAGATGGACGGTCCTGATCGCTTCTCGCGATTTCGCGGTTCCAAATTTCCCAGGCGTCTCGTCTCCAGGATTCGCGACATGCGGAACCCTGATGTGCTGATTCGAATTTTCTATCGGGACTTCCTCCGATAGCCTGGATTGCTGCCATGCACCCTGAGCGAATGGATGGCCCTCGCCGCTTCTCGCTATTTCGCGATTTTGCGATTTCAAATGCTCTGGGTGCCTTGTCTTCAGGATTCGCGAAACGCTGAACCCCGATATGCTGGTGGGATCCTGATTTCGCCCACGTGTCCGAACCGACGGACGGCTCAGATCCAATCTCAGGATTTCATGACTTGCGATTCCCCGATGACAAAGTTCTATTGTCAACTCAAAACCTCGGTAGCCGATATACTGATGGGTCGCTCGATCTCCGCCACGTGTCTCAACTGTTGGGCAGCTCAGATCAAATCTCGGGACTTCACCCAGTGCATAGTAAAAAACGCTCACCTATGTGGGTCCTGGTGTCTGGATCTCTGAATTGGACGATCGCACGATGCGCGTCCTTCCTCAGACGAACGGCTGAGATCGTTGCCGAGACTTTTACTATGAAAATTCCCGACCTCCTGTCATCGTGACTCCCGATATTTCGACATACGAAATGTCGACGGGCTCTTTATTATCACCACCTATCCCTTCGAGATGGATGGTCCTAACTAATTCGGGATTTCACGTATCACGATTTCCACCCTCCTGTGCAATATCCAAAGGGCTTTGAACCCCATGCACACTTTTCAGATCTGACGGTCACAAGGGTTCGCCTTCCCTCTCGAATAGATCCTAAGGCTCCCACACTTTCAAGTGTGGAGTCCTCTCTCCCTGTGGACTCATACCACACTGGCTGCAATTTCATAACGTCGCTATACGTCCTGACCTTTAAAGACTCATCAAGTAACTCCTTGACATTTTGGAGCAAACCAGGGTCTGAAATTGGCCTTCTAGACCCAATTTCCCCTCGTATTCTCAGTCCAAATACCGCTCCACTGGCCCATCTAGGCTCAGTGTCGAATCCTTGGCTCTGATACCAAACTATAACACCCCTTTCATATTCATCTACCAAGGTTACTATAACATCACTAGGTACATAACTCATAATAACTGTAGTGCACCTTGGCTACCGTGTAGGTGTTACTATGCGGATTAACACATTCTCATTCATAATTAATCGCATGCATTTAAAACAAATTAAATACATTCAACACAGAGTATTCATATTAATTACTTCCATAATTAACAATCAATAGCATTTTATACTAATTTATATACACAGCAGAAAATCATGATACATAAGCAGTAGAGTCATGCAAGGCATGGTTTAAACATAACCAGATCCTTATCTTTTAACATCTATAGAATCCACCAACCAAGTGCAGGCCTTCCACGAACCTCCCAGCCTTAGACCGCACTGCTCATCAACTCAGCAGTGGGTCACCCCCGAGCTGGGACCAAGCTCCACCCCAAGGCAAGGAATTCTAGGCTAGGCTAAGGTTACAGGGAAAACAACACAAAAACTCTGGAAGGATTCTTCCCAGGATGCCACCTTACGCCCACTACTACTAGACTCTCCTTCCCCACATGCCTGTTCTTCTCGAGAGTATACACCTTCACAAGCACAGTCCATCGGTGCTAACCTCCCTCTCTAGGTCTCGACAACAGGCCAGATCAGGAAGTCTCAGAGCCTGTAGCTGGTGTTGGACACTCTCTAGAAGAAACCACTTCCCAGCAAACTCTCTCTCCTAGAAAGAGTTGCTCACAGGTCTAACAACCTGCCTCTTCCAACAACAGTCACCTCCCTCACCTGGAGAGAGGTCATACACTAGCTCAATCACAACTTCCACTGGACAGCAAGCCACGTGCAGTCCATCTCTGCATGGCCACCACAGTCAACCGGGAATACGGACTCGGGCTTTCCAAACAGGCTCAGCAATGGCGGCAAGGTCTCACGGTGTTGGTTCTTGGAAACGCGTGACAACAATCCACGCAGGGAATGCACACACAGGCTCTTCCGCCTCTCAGGAACGCATGAGGTGTACATGGATTTACAACCCAAACACAGGCTTTCCGACTGGTTCAACAATGGCAGAATGGTTCAGGGTCACGACTTCAGGACAGAGGATTTCTCTGCAAAATTCGGGTTGGTCGTATTGTCCAGGCTCCGTACACGCTCCGGTAGTCGGGTGGAGTGGAGGAAGAATCCTTCTCACGGCTCATCCTGGCCATTTTATTTGCATGCACCAGGGATGAAACTTGTCACCCTTGGAACTGCATGCATTCCATCAGCATGCACCCCCTTTGCATGCTTACCCTTTCCAAAACTTAGGATAAAATGAAACATAAAATGCACATGTTCTTTTGGAATAATATTCAAATATTATTCCTAGGCTTAAGCCCCCTAGGCTTAGCCCCCAGGCTCAACACTTAGCCCCTTTTCCATATAACTAGCCCCTAATTCCTAGCCCACTCTGTGGATGCTCAGTCCCCCTTCACTCATTCATCGTGGTCAGTCTGCACCTGGCGGTGTTTATATTTTATTAATTGTTTTGCATACATACAAGTACAAAATCAGGCCCTTGGCCTCCAACCCTTAGGCTCTCTGGCCTAACAATCACATAAGCCTCCAGCTTATAACAACTTGGCTCACTAGCGTATAAAACATAATTACAATTCCTTTTAGGACATAGTTTACTATGGGGCTCGGCCTTGGGGACACTACAAGAATTGACAGAAATGATCACACAACTAGGGTGCCCCACATTATTTTTCACACTCAGCGCAACAGACACAAAATGGCTAGACTTTCATGTTGTAATGGGTACCTCTCCACGTTCAAATCCACTTCTACGTCAACAATGGAGGACCTGCAATGTCATTCAACGACCTCACACTGTTCCTTTGTACATGCATAAAAGGTTTGAAATATTTCATCAGGAAATGCTTCAAAAATACTTCCATACTCAAGACTTTTGGTACTTGTATATCACATCATACTTTTATCTCCACTCATTCTAGGAAAAACATACAGCTTATACATCTCTCTAACATTCTATTATTGGTTTTCATGTAGGTATGAATGGAAACACTGAGGCTCTGCACATATTCATGGTTTCTTATGGTTACAAGGTGCTCCAGAAATGGAAAATTTTGATTCGGAGGACCCCATACAAATAATTTATGCTAAGGTTTTCTTTGACAAATATGTAACAACTTGGAATCCCCGAAGTGACCCTTGTTTAAAAGATATAGCATCCCTCCTTACTTCACATCCATTTAAGGACTACACAGAGCTCCTCAATCAGGTACAATGCCATACAAAGTGCACAAAGACAGCATATCTTTGTATGAAAGCCTCCAAGCTCCAATGAAAATATTATTTCCCATGGACCTTACAGTCTAATTCTTCTCTCTTCATTGATACTTCTGGTAAAAAAAAATACGAACCTTCCAGAAATGATGATCATCTAAACATCCATAACCCTGACATACTAACAATATGGTGAGAAAATATGGATTGTCAACATATCCTCTCTTGTCACACAGTTATGAAATTTATTTCCAAATACGCTTCTAAAGCAGAGGGTCAGTCAGAAAGCTATCATCATATGTTGACTAGAATCACAGATACATTGAGTCCAACAAATCCTTCTTCATTTTCCTACAGACGTTTGCACACAAAAGCTATAGTCAACCGAGATATAGGCGCTCAGGAAACCTGTCATATGTTGCAAAAACTTCCCCTTGTCACATGTAGTCGTCTTTTCATGACACTAAATGTTGGTCACCATATCTTTCGTCGAGTCTCCAAAGATCCATCTGATTGTTTATATGGATCTACCTTCATTGATTCCTATGTCACTCGACCTCCTTGCCTTCAACCCCTCCCTCTCATTGAAATTGAAAAATATTGGTCATATAGTTGCCATTGAAAAATTAACCCTTGTCGACGAAGGAGCTCTCCAGTAATTGTCCTAATCTGGCCACGCTTCACAATCATTCCGACACTAGATTCCAAATCCTTTGAATATTTCTGTTGGAGTGAGTTGCTACTATACAAACCATTCAGTAAATTTGCAACTGACATAGGGCTTTCAAGAGATACTATCATACACAATTGGTAGAACATAAAAGGAACCTACCATGCATGGCATGTAGACCATTCCCTTGCAAATGTTGAAGAACCAACACTAGAGAAAGTTGAAGAAACTGATACAAATAGGCATCCTGGCATGGAGATAAATGAGTGGGAATTATTATCAAGGTTGATCCCTGCTACCAATAGACTTCAACGAGCTTGACATTCTTGGACATCGTGACTTTGACACCAACTATTGTTGGAACATCCCAGACATTCCAGAAGCAGTTTGTACTTATGCAACACAGTTCATTGAAACCAATCGGCCTTCTATGGATGTGCTACAAAGGAACGAAACTATAAATCTAGGGGCTAATACATTGTCACACAAACAATATCAGGCATTCAATATAGTATTACATCATTCACAACAAAAAGAAAAAAAATCACCACTAATGATGATCATCCAAGGAACTGTTGACACTGGAAAATCTTATCTGATCAATTGCATTAAAGCTTCTTTGAATCAACAATATCCATATGGACATAGTCCAATACTACTTCTTTCTCCCACTGGAGTTGTATCTTTCAACATACAAGAAACCACTATACATTCAACACTTAAGATTCCAATATAAAATTTCCAACCGTTGCAAACACAAACATTGGCAGTGTTCCAGGAAATGACGAAACATATCCGGTATGTCTTCATTGATAAGACGAGCTTCATCGAGCCTAAACTATTTGTGCAGATTGAAAATCGTCTACGTGAAGCCTTTCTAGAAACCAACAATTTTCCATTCAGTCATTGCTCTATAATTCTTGTTGGTGATCTAGGACAACTCCTGCCTGTTATGGATAAACCTTTGTATACATGTGCAACACTAGGAAGGTCTTTATGGAACTCCTTCACCACTATTGTAACCTTGCGAACAAGCTTCCTCCAACAAGGGCAGGATATACAACAAGTCCAATTTCAGGATATAAGGGCTTCCGAAGTGCAAGATATTAGATATTATTTTCGGGATTAACTGCATAGTGTAAGTCATTAATCTATGACCCATATTCATGAGTATTAATCGCAACTGACCAATAATTCTCATGATTTGAATAGACCACTTAGCACTCATTGCATCGGGTGATGCTCACAGGGGTGAATAAATGGGATTGAAACCAACGAAATGAATCGCATAGCATCAATCATCACTTACGGGGCTCTAACTGGGTAGTTCATAAGGCACAACACTTGCTAAGGTTTTGCAAATGGGGTAGCAAGCTAAGTGGGCTTGATTGTGGGAAAAACTCCACAGTTAAGCGTGCTTGAGCCAGAGGCATCTTGGGATGGGTGACCACCTGGGAAGTCTTGGTTACTGGGTGCAAGCCCCAGAAGTGATGATTGATGCTATGCGATTCATTTCGTTGGGTTCAATCCCATTTCTTCACCCCTGTGAGAATCACCCGATGAAATGAGTGCTAAGTGGATTATTCAAATCACGAGAACTATTGGTTAGTTGCGACTAATACTCATGAATATGGGTCATAGATTAATGACTTACACTATGCATTTAATCCCGAAAATAATATCTAAAGTCCAATTTCGTCGCCTATTGACAAACATCTGAAATGTAACTCCACTACAAGAAGATTGGGAGATCCTTCAATCTCGTACAAATACATTGCAGAACGCCTTGGATCTTCTATCTCTAAGGAAGATGATGACCATCGATTAGAACAATAAATCTTCTTATGCATTGGCCAACGTGTTATGTTGACCTGCAATTTATGGATCCAAACAAGATTGGTTAATGGAGCACTAGGCTTGGTCACTCAAATTGCCTACACAGAAGGAGTCAACCCTCCAAGCTTTCCATCATATGTCGTTGTGGAGTTTGATACATATCTCAGTCCACCATGGGACAATGTCAACCCCAACAAAATACCAATCACACCCATTAAATGTGGCAATAAGAAACAAATCTCACTCAAAATGGCATGGGGTTTGACTATACATAAATCCCTAGGATTAACACTCTCCAAGGCAACCATAGACATTGGAAAGGTTGAACGACAAGGTTTAACCTTCACTGCAATGTCACGCGTCAAATCATTAGAAGGTTTGTGCATCTCCCCCTTCTTCTCTTTTGACCGTTATGCAAAAATGCAAGATAACACATTTGTTGCAATGAGAAAAAAAGAAGAAACACGCTTACATGCTTTGTCATTATAACCCATAACTTTGTGATATGTACTTCATCTCTTTTTCCTTCATATCCTCATGGATTCATCTGGTTTCTTATAATTGCTTTTCAAACACTGCACTTAGTGGAAGCAGTTTTACATGGTTTCACGTTGTAACCCATTCTTACTTTTCTCATTTGACTAAATTTACTCCATCTCTTTGTACTTCATATGTCATGGATGTTTCTTGTTTCTTAATATATTTAACACACATTTTTATGTTCTTTTTATTCCTTAAAAATTTTCAACTCACTTTTCCTATTTTGTAAATTTCTTCACATACCACATAAAGATGTTAAATCAATGCATTTTTTTACATTGATTTAAGATGAAAAACACATAACGTTAAGGTTAAGCTTGCAATTTTTACACATTCTTTGCATAGTCGTTCCAGATAGATAGATGAGGCGGCGTGCTGGGTAGCTTGGTGGATAGATTGGGAAGATAGTTGAGGATAGCCAGGCCCGTAGGCGTTTTGGGCTGCCACCCTCTCACATTCACAGCTGCCCAATAGTTTTTGGTGGGATCCTGATCGACCTTTACCAAAACTGAGTACGATTCTCCCGAGTACACATCCAGATTCTCCACGTCCACCGGTTCCACGTAGTGGCCGTCCGCTTCCACAACGGTCATCTTGTGTCCCTGAAAAACATGAAACAAATGGTTAGATCATCATTTTAAGCTTTGATTAAGATGAAAGAATGTAGAATCCCAGAATGTGTTATTTCACCTGAATCAAAAAATTGAGGGCGGAGAAAGAAGCTACGCTGGCGATGCGTAGGCGATATGTGTTGCCAGGTTTCACCGGCAGAATGTAGGGAGAGCATTGGCTGCTGGTAGCGTTGCAAGTTTTACTGCTGTCTGCCGAGCAGTTGTATTTTCCTCGGCCCTCTATCAACAGAGACTGCAATATCAAACCAGAAATTCACGTCTATTAATTGAGTTTCAATCAATCGCGGATTTCAAACCGGAGTACTTGGACGAAACAGAGACAACATATATACAAGGTTCCCCAACCCAGACGAAAGGATTGGATGAGAGGCCCACGGCTTGTTGGTAAGTGCTAGTATGCCAGCAGTCATTGAGGATGATGCTCAGTTCTCCGTCATAGACGAAGGGCTCTGTTTTGGCGGAGTCGACTATCAAAGATGTTAGAATAATGCTTACTTCAGTAAGAGATAACTGTTGTAACTGTGAGTTTCAACGAGACTGTTGTAACTGTGAGTTTTCTAGGTTTACTATTATTAGCTAATCAGATCCACTTAAGTCAGTGATCTGCATGCTATATATGT
>ML810190.1:24132-52604 GCA_009831015.1 Picea engelmannii
GACTTCCTTTCAAATCTATCTAAGCCTAATGCATGAGAAGGGAGGATGATAGAAGTACCTTTTAATCGACGTTTGTCCCTGCACGCTCCGAGTTGCGCTCCGATCCTTTGCTCCTCGCTGAGGTCTGTGGACAAAACAAGATATGACCACTTCCTACTCTATTGACATTAGCTTGAAAGCAGATCTATCACTAAATGATAAGTTCATGTAACATCATACACGAACTAGAAAGAAACAGGCCAAGCGTGTCATATTAATGAGAATAACGATGGTAGTACTTACAATCGTAGATGCGAATGCAACAACTTCGTCAAGTCCTCTTCATCTAACCCTTGCCTGAAAGATCCACAACCTGGGTAGCAGCAGCTTCACTGATCACTTCTCTTTGGCTGACTGTCAGTTTCCTCCAAGATCATAAGTTTCATATGTTTCGTTCTTTCTTCCCCCTTTCCACCATCATAGAGCCTGTTTATATAGGTTGGGAGGGGCCTAACCTCTTGAGTTATGTTTAGAACCAGTTAAGAACCATCCCCTTGGATCAGGGATCTTTTGATAAAACCAAGAATTCGAGCACAACTGCCTTCTAATCTCGAATGATCTCCTCCTCATTCGACTCAATGGGCTAACAATTTACCCAGAATAGGGAGCGCTCCCCCAAAAGGGGTATCAGAGCGTTATAGCACTCCTGATGTGCCTTGGGAAAGCGCCAGTGCTCTTAAGGTGAGCAGCGCTCCTCCAGAAGGGCTGAAAGGAGTTATAACACTTCTGAAGCATGGTAGAGGAGCGCCAGCGCTTCTCCAGCTGTATTAGAGGAGCGTTCCCCTTCCAAACCACTGTTTCAGGGCTTCTTTCAGGTGTCAAGAGTTGTTTAATTCCAGTGGATCATATCTTGACCTTCAAGTCAGTCATATGAGGTGTCATAAGTGCCTTGTTAGCGTCGTTATCATGGCATCATGTCTGAACATTGTTTGCGACAATAATAATCAACTTGCGACACTTGCGAAAGTTGTAGGGAAGATGCGACACTTGCGACGACTGATAGGGACAATGCGACACTTATCCATCTGAGCAATTTTGATGTGTAACAGCAGCTCCCCCCTACCTCAGCAGGTTTTGCGCAACCTCCACATCTTAGGATCATTTTGATTTCTCCTCGAGCCAAAGTGGCTCCTTTAGTTCCCTGCTAGAACCTTCAAAGAATCAGATCCACAGGTCTTGCGTGAAAACCCGCTCCTCACAACCTGCACTCAACGTGAGTCTTCACCTCCACACAACCACCAAACATGGCTGTGACCCTTTCTGAAAAGGGATTTCGGGTTTTGCGATTTTTTTAATCCTGGTGTCGCGAGTCTCTGACTCTTCGATCCCCCAAACTACGAAATGCCGAAATGCCCAAATGGACTCAATCGGAAATTAACCCCTGGCCCACATCTGGGTCCATGTGATCATTTCCTCCGTGACCGCAGCCTAACTCCGAAGGTATGTCATGTTTCATGACTTTAGAACTTTCAATGTCAAGTGGTCGACTTCTTGTCCCCAGGATTGTCGAAATGCTGAATCTTGAACTTCCAAAATGTGTGACCATAGCCTCACTCCAAATATATGTCACGTTTCGCGACTTCAAGGATTTCCAGCGCAAAGCACACCCCAAACCTCTTATCCTTGGGATTCCTGAAAAGATGAACCCTAAACTGTTGAAATGTATGACCGTAGTCCCACTCCAACAATACATCGCTTTCGAGACTTCGGGGTTTCCAACACCGAAGTGCCCATCTTCTTGTGCTCAGGATGGTCGAAAAGCCGAATCCTGAAATGCCGAAATGGCTGACCCTATTCTGTAGTCGACATTATTCCTCCATCTGCTTTCGGTTTTTCGTGTTTCGGGACTTCATGATCCCGGATGCAACAACTCCCTGCCCCTTCAAGCTCCCGGTATCCGAAATACCGAAGTATCGATCCCCGACACGTCGGTCTTCCACTCCGAACTGGGATCAATGGCTCATATCATCTCCTTATCCGATGACTTGTGTCTTTTCTGTATTTCATGGGTCAAGGGTTCTGAACTCTTACCCTTTGCATTCCCGGTAGCCGAAATGTCAAAATCCTCCTTTCGTGAATTTTCTCAAAACCTCGACCGCTCGCCACGTGTCCTCCTATTGGACAGTCATGATCCTTTTGAAATTTCATGGGTCAAGAATCCAAACTCTTTCCCTTTGTATCTCCCGGTAGCCGAAATGTCGAAATAGGCCTTTCATTCCCCTCTTCACATACGAGGGTTAAACATCATGCAACTTCTCCTGGATCTGATGGCTATCGGTCCATGCACCTAGATCTGACAACCCAGATCTCTTTCACCTATGCACTCTCCTCCTTCTTACCTGGACATAGATTCAACGGTCCAGATATCATCCTCTCCAGCTGATCTAACAGCAGTTGTGCTCCCTCTTGAGCTTGCGCTTCTTCCTGAACTTGGAAGACTTCAAACTCTTCAAAGGTCTTAGCCTTTGCTCCTGCTGTGAAGCATGTATCCTTGGCTCCAACCTATATTCTAAGGACGTTGTCCCTCTTGAGATTTGTCAACTCTGAAACCTCAAAGGTTTCTCGACCTCTGTACTCCTTGTAGGATCCCTGCACACAATTGTGCTATCTGTCCTGACCTTCAGGAATTTTAGAATAAGTCTTCTCTCTCATCTCCCACTCCTGCGCTTGCCCTCCTAAGCTTCAAACGTGAAACAAAGTCTTCCTGCGCTCACTCCTAGTACTTGAGGAGCCTTCAGATGGCTATCTATCAACACTTCACTCGAGTGTTGGCCTGGTGCACTCCTTGCACAGGTCTTTGTCCTCCTTGAGCTTAAACTGTTTGGACCTCAATGGTCTCTGTCCCTTTCTCTCCTTGAAAGGATGCAAATGCCCTCTGGAAACTTCCTGCTCAAGCACTCCTTGCTGAGCCGGTAGGGTGTTCAGTAACCCTATGAAGGTCTTCCTCCTGATACTGTTTCTCCTTTCTGAAGTCAAACAAGAGTTCTTTCTGTGCACACCTGCACCAACTCAATGTCTTCCTGACAGAGTTTTCTAGAATCCTCATTGATTTTGTCTTCTTTCCGAAATCAAAATAGAGTTATTCTCCTAATGCATCTTGTGCATCCTCTCAATTCCCTCTTGGTAGAGCCTTACAAAATTCTTAGAAATTTTGTCTTCTCTGTGCCTTCTATGCACCTGCTCAATTCCCTCCTGGCAGAGCTTCTACAGAATCCCTCAATGATTCTGGTCTGTCCTATGCTCTCTTTTGCACAGTCTTACCTCCAAGGTATTCAACAACCTTGAGGATTCTCCTTGAGTCAGTGACTTCAGCTGGTGCGCCCTCCTGGCACATCTTTGTCTGAATCCACAAAATTCAGAAGTGCACTCCTTTCACTGGCTTAGAGAACCCGTAGTATTCTATCATGCAACCTCTTGCATGAAGCCTCAAAGAACCCAAACCTAGAATCAAAGAACTCACAGATAGTAAATTATGTCTATCCCTGCAAATGCATACCTAACATACATCTACAACATACCATCAACCCATTAAGACATTCATTCATGAACTCATAAACATGTGGACAACAACATGCAGGAAAAACTGCTCTATTTGTATTAATCAAGAATGTTTGATTACAATATGTTCGAGCTCGGACTACAATAGAGTCTCGACTCTCTTCTCCCCTTCTAAAAAACTCTTACTACTAGATACAAAGAGGGGCTCCTCGAGCTCTTCCCTCCAAGCTACCTACTCTCATTAATTTACATTCAATTATATTGAATGGTTGTCTAGTCTGAATCGAATCTAGATCTCAGCCTTACAACCTATTTAAGGAAACCTTTACTAAATCCTATGCATATGCATGGATTTTTGTCTCTACCAGCCTTACAACATTTAATTACATTTTCAAAATTTGAAAATCGTGAAGGTTGCACCTCTCTCTCCCATTGAATGCATGCTTTAATGTGTTGGCTGGCTGACGTGTATCTGTCTTGGAGCGATGCTCCTGCATCAAGAATACTGTAGTGATGAAATGCTGAAATTCTTAAGAAGGAAGAAATGTGTAGTGATTTGGCAACGTGAACACAGTTTTGCGACAATATATCTTGTATGTTTTGTTTTTTTTGTTTTTTCATCCCCAAGGGTTAGGTATTCAAGGGTTCTACAGACAAGGGTTTTCCCTGTGATATATCTCTTTGATATACATGCGGGTTCCAACAATAGTACTTGGCCCAATATCTCAGGGAACCAACTAAGGAGGCTAGATCGTTCCCTTAGACGTACTACTCGAGTACCTAGGTACTAGAGAGTATCTTCCTTAGTGTTGTTCTCGGTGGAACTATAGCAGTTAGGCAACCGATTAGTTTATCTAAAGAGGGATTCATGAAATCTAGGTCGATCCATATACAGGTGTTGTATGATGTGCGACCACTTGAAGGGTTACCGACAGGGGTTACAAGGGTGGCCAACAAATGTGCGCTTAAGTATCACTTGTATTTCCTGCGTGTATAAATCCCTGACCATGTATTTATGCACGTAACAATAGGTCTTTGTAGCTTAAAGACGTCAGAATACGTCTCTACCCTAAAAACAAATAACCCACAATTTTCTATCGAGGAAAGTGCTTTGATGCCACTTGTAATATTTCATATATAAAAAGTATGCAAAATAGAAATAAAATTCTAGAAATGGCAGATTAACAACAATATAACCATAACAACACCACAATAATACCGAAATGATACCAGAATAAAACCAGAATGAGCATTTTGATTACTAATAGAAATGTTCACTTGCCTCTTCGAGGGGGAAACCTCCAATCGAGTAGAGCTCTATTACAATAATATCCAAAAAAAAATTCTCATACCCTCGACTCCTATTTATACTAAATATGTCTATCAAAAGAACCATCTGGAGGAACATCCTTCTAGAAGCAGAAGCTTCTATTAGGTCTTCTTACATTCGACTTATTCTTCCTTATTGCTAGGCCTTATTAATATTGACCTTTATTACATCGAAATATATTATTCTACCTATGTAAGGGTTTAGGTCCCTAACAATTTGTGTCTAACACCATCTAGTTGGGGTGGATTTTAGAACAATGTCCAATGCTAGTAGCCTATGTTGTTCTGGTAACTCTGCCTCGAATGTCTGTATAAATATCTTTATATCTTTGAACCTATCATACCTAGGTGGGTTGCAAAGTTATATTCCAATCTAGTGTACCGATTTGGTCATGCATGCACACCGTCATGTTGAGATTTCATGCATCCTCTGATGTCAATTCTCTAGACATGCTTCTGAGTCTGATGTACATGAACTAATTCTTCTCAAACTTAATACATCTTCTGTAGTGGGGTTCACATAATCGTCCATCCTCGCAGTCGTGTAATATAGGTTGTCAATTCCATCTCCCTTTGTTGGTTCTATGTACCTCCTTCCTTATTTTGGGTCTAGTGGAACAATAACTTTCATTTCTCCTACTTCAAATATCATCTTGCTCGTTTTCATATTGATAATGGATTGGTTATCGAAGGCCCATTCAGGTCCCATTAACACTGGGTATCATTGTTTTTCATCCACAATCTCGATAGCTTTAAAATATGTGACACTACACACTCCATCTATACTCACATGTATTCATGTTAGCCTAACAACATGTATTATTTTGTACTAGTTTTCCAATCTCAATTGAATGGGTGACCAAACTAACTTGGGTTTCCCCATCATTTTCTATGTCTTCTTAGATAACATGTTCACATTGGACCCCAAGTCTAAGATCACATTTTTATGTTGTATTCTCCAATCTGTACATTGAACCTGAACTCTCCATTGGTTATTTTCTTGCACAGTAGTTGGTTCATTACCTTTGTAACACCCTGTGTCTATCTATAAGAAGATAAATAAATGTTAACACTAATGAATAAAGAGTACCATGAATGTAGTAAATATTCTTGTGTATATATATTTTTTTCTTCTAAAACAACTCAACCATTTCGATCAATTAAACAATATATATATATATATATATATATATGAAAATTATACCTTTACTTCATCAAGAGTTTGATACAACTATCACTAATTCTAAAAGTAATTGTCTAACGTAAAAAGAGTTAAGAAAACGTCTAAATATCCTTCTTAAGTCTACACAACTTGTGTCTTCAATTAAAGTTGTCACTGCACAAGTCATAAATAAATGATGAGTACATTACATAAATGATCACATGTTTCACTTCCTAATATTGTTAATATCATATTAATAAATCAATCAAATAAAATATATGGTTCCTAAACGACAATTAATGATTATTAATAAATAACACTAATTTCTTTAATAATCAATGTAACAGCTCGTTGCTACTTCTGCCATGAAGAACTTCCTCTTTGTTGATTTTATCGAGATAATCACAACATAACTTTAACTCTCATATTTTCAAATTCAAATACAATATAAGATCCCTTAAAATCAACATATAAATAATAATCATTGTTGATAATTTGGTGGTGTACAAGTAAGAACCTCTCTTCCATTCATATCAATTAAATTTCGAGACTTTCTTTGTTATATCGTAAAAAATTTCAAGCGTATATTGTTAAGGCATAATTTTTATTTCCAAAAGCGAGAATTCTATATCCAACAAAAAGGATTGCACATCTTGGGCAAGAGGAAAATATTGAATCCACTGGGTATATATATAAATTCACTTATTAATACAACATTGAAATCCTTTTTATCAGTGAGCATAAATAAAAAAAAATGAAATGAATATATCACCATACCAATATGAATTCTCCTTATAATTTATTCATTCGATGATAAATAGGAGTCATCGGATTAGCACACTAAATTGAAACTTTGTCATAGTTACTATTACAATCTTAGTAACTTTGGAAACCTAATCACATTGGCATGCAGATCTAAAAGTGCACACTTGAGAGGAAACACAAACTAAAATAATAACAAAGGATTGAAACCCAAAATGAGTGACGATTAACTCCGCTTAGAATGACTTAAATATATGTCAAGTGATCCTCTCCAGTTAAGTGTTCTGATATTAAATAGAAATTACCAGTTACTGGATTTCCAATAATACTTTGACTAGGGATCCAATCAAGTCAGAAGTTTAGATTTTTCAAGGTAGAATGCATATCCAAACATAAGTCAAGTTAGCACTTGTAGACAGAGGCTATTCCGCCGACGGAATAGACACAATAATAAAATATGACACTAAAATACCCAATACCATTCGATGACCACAAGAGGTTTGAAGGGATGTTGAATTTTCAGAAATGATTTAGGCCCCGACTCCATTAACCAGAAATGAACAAACACCTTTTGATAAGGTATTAAACTCTGTATGCGATTCTTTTCTTTTTGGTTTCTTAAAAATTTCAGTAGAAAACATTACTGTCGAAACAAATCACAATTTATCACAGTAGAATTCTATAGATATGCTATACCATCTTTTAATCTGAACATCACATAAATTGAATGTCCTCCCCATAGACCCATATTTTCTGGTTATTATTCAGTGATTTAATCTAACCATTACAATGCATTACATATATCAATTTGTCTACAATAAGAATGAGATATCGTTTATAGATGTTCAGACCTAAATCCCTTTTTTTATTTTCATGTGCACATGTGTATTTACTTCGGCCTTTAATTCTTATTCCCTCTTTTCATAGAGTTTAACTATATCTCAATTCTTTTAACTTATTTAATAATTTATTTAATTATATATTTAGAATTAGACTTATACTTAGATATAGGCTTAGACTCTTATTCTTGTTTATAATTAAATAATCATTTACATGCTTATTTCTAATAATTCTAAGTATTTTATTTTCTTTTCTAGACCTTCTAGTTTTTTATTTACTCACATTTAATTATGTGACGTGCCCTTCAAGATGCACCTCCATGCTCCAACGGTTCCACTCGTCTTTGACTAGTTTTGGAAGTTTGTCAGAACTTGGAGTCAACACTCCACTCGGTCGACCTTGTGAGAGATTAAGGGATTCTAAGGAATAAGGATTTTACCTTGTTGCATGCCCCTTAGAATTCCTCGTGAGCCTGTCTCAGTCTGCCCTCACAACATCATGGACCTCTCGGAATGAGGTAATCGTTAACCATGCATTCAGGCCATGACGAGAGTGATATTATTCCGTGACAGGAACGTTGCCACACCTCTCCCTCAACTATCTGGTTTTTCGTGCATGACCCCTTTACTCCTTATGCGAGTCAGATTAGTAGGCCTCATCAAGTCTTAATCCATTGACAAGAAAACTGTCAATAATCCATATAAATAACATTCATATTGAAATCATCATATAAATCACATGCATGTAAATCAAATACTCAAACCAAATACAAGTCCACTCCCTGACTCAATCCAGAGTCCAAGGAAGTTCGTTCATTCCAACAACATCATCAACTTGTGATGTATCTTGTACACTCATGGAAACTCACCAATAATACCTATCGATACATGTATACATTTATAAATTAACATATAATCACAATGGCATCATAACATAACCCCTAAGCAAAGCATAATCATAATGTATCATAACTTGACCTCTTGCTTGAAAGTGTCCTCAAAGATTAAGTCAGTATAAAATGTGCTTAGTAGAACTAGATGTTACAACCTTCTTTTAAGTAGGTACTTCCTTCCCTTGAGCGGAGTGATCCATCATAGAGTATAATGTATGTAATTCCTTTTCATCTTCGACCAACTCTAGGAAACTCTTCAAAAAATTTCGTAAGGTACTTACCTTCTCTAGTGATCTTTTGGTCATGGCCTGGTCATCAGTGGGAGGCCTATCTACCATATTTGGTGCAAAATATGTTCACGCTTCCAAATCTTGTTGCAATAGTTCCTCCCTCATCCTTTTATAGGTTTCATTTCCATCTCGTGGATCGAATGTTGGCATGGGAATTGCTGATTTCTTTACCCATTTCTTCTCTTGTTTCCTTTCATGGATTGCTTCTCTCCCTGTTTTGGTTCCTCCATGTGTAACAACTAGAATTTTGGGTCCTTCCTCCCTTATCCTGGATGATCTATTTTGAATGTTTGGGTTTTGGTTTTGAATACCTTTGGCCTACCACTTTTCCAAAAATTGTGGGAAATCCTCTATCGAATGTTCTAGCGCTTGACAATAAGTACATGTTTTGCATGGATTTTGGAAGTCTCGTACTAAGTGTCCTGGTTGGTTATAGTTATTGCATATTATGGGGCCTCTTCCTCCTCTCCCAAAGTTTGTTATGCCTCGAACCCTAATGAATCCTCCTCGATTTCCTTGATTAAATCCTCTTTGATTATTATATTGGCCTCCCCCTTATGTCGTAACATTCTCCACCTAAATATTGTACATATTTGATGTGCGCTCCCTCATCAGATCAAATGCATGACAATATGTGTCTTCATGTCCCATTGATTTTCAAAATATACAGAATAAGCTCATTTGGGTACTCTAGTATTTCTATCATGACTAGCACTCAAGGGGATTATGTCTCCATTTATTGCATATCTCGTAGTATCCTCCTCCTGTCAATGGGTTATGGTGCTCCAACTGCTAAGTACAGTGAAAAAGATGGACATTGATGTTTGTGGTGACCTTCATTCCTACACATGGTGCACCAGACCTATTCTCATTTCTCTTTTCCCTTCATGATTTCTACCAGCTGAATTGTTAATGAAACTAGTTGGTTCTTAATCTGTACCATTCCAATATTGTCTCCAACTGAAGAGGCTTCCAACTTCATATCAATTTCCAATGCCTCATATTGTGACGTAACATTTTTCTATATTAAAGGAATACGAATGTGAGGTAGTAATCCCACAATGAACCACTCTATATGTTGTTGATAAGGTATTTGGAAGGTTAGTCTGCCCACCACATATTTGAATCTCTGATCGAAATCCCATACTAACTCAGTCTATACCTGCTAGATCTCCTTGAACTCAATAATGAACTGTGACTCAGACTTTGTTTTCTTGAATTATTTTAATAATGCTTGTGTGATCTCCGATAATGTCCTTGTTTGACCTAGTGGTGTGGTACTTTGGAGCTTCATGTACCAAAATAACATCTGTCCTTTAAAGGTTGTTTCCAACTACGTGATATTTGCACCATTAACATGGACATTCTTTGCAGTCCAAATGGTTTCATATACAAACATATGTTGTTATGGGTTTTCAGATCCAATTACTTTGAACTTCGTTAATCTTAGTGTGTTATCTACTGCTTCCATGTTGTTGTGTGTATGACCTCTTCCTGGTGATATTGATTGATTATGATTAATTGTAATAATATTATTTCTCTATTTACTATTTATCTGACTTCCTCCACTCATTACAAGTGCTCCAGAGTGGTCCACAAACATTGTCTCAGATTCAAGTGATGCATATCAGGTTGTTTTTTTGACCTAGGACTTAGCTCAGGAAGGACTTGTTGGTTCTTCTATCACTAGACTGAATTGGATATCTTCTTCTTCTCCCTCTATCTATTGTACTTATATGATATGTATATTTGTGTGATGTTCAGGGTACTCACTATGATTCTCTCTCTCTTCAGCTACAATTCTCAACTTATTGTACATTCTCCCACTATGTAGAACTCCAAATTCGTCTTCTCCTTCTGATGTCCCTTCGTCTTTCTGCTACATTCTTAGTCTTTCCTTCCTTTGTCCATTTTTCCTTCCCTCGTGTCATCTCTTGGTCAAAAACCTCAATATATTTGCGTGTGAAAATTTAGTTAGCTATATGACTCCATTGTCATAACTTCCTTGTCACATAGCAACATTTTTATCCAAGTAGCTAATGAATTTATGAATCTTCCTCACAGTCCCTTAAAGAAGTCTCTTTCTTTGACACTGTAAGCATGGGTACATTCTATGGAATTGTTTTTATGTAGCCTCCCAATATACAATCTAGCCAAAATGTCATTACGCCAGACGTCCTGTTTTCTACTGAATCCACATGTATCACTATTTCAGAAGTCAAGTTCTTTGGGACAGTTGATCTATGGCTACCAGTCTTTTCCACAAATATTTCCAGTCATTCTACTAAAATGTATGGGAATTCACCAAAAACTATCTCATGCAAGTCTTTGTACAAATACCTTTTTAGCCATTGTTTATTCCTTAACCGAGGGTTTTTATTCTCCTTTTGAGCAAATTCTTATTCCTTTTGTTCCAACAATTCATTTATCTCCTTCCTCATTGGTCTCCAAAACATTCCCTGACTTCCATATTCTGGGTCCCAACAACAAAACCATTTTTTGGTGCGCGCACATAGGTAGGTTCAAGACCGTGGGTTGATGTTACTTAGTCCAACAAAACCCTACATACACCATCCCTTTTGGCATCACCTTCATGCAGGTGAAGTTTGACTCGAGGCATCTTTATGGGAACTGCAAGAACCAAGATTGTGCAACGGTAAAGGAAAGATCAGAAACCTTCTATGTCATACTTATATTTACTTAATTATACATGTACACATTCATATATAACATTTAGGGACTAAACATGCAACCATGGGTATTTTCATCAAAAACATCAAAGATAACCAGATATTCTCATTAAATCCTTGAATTAACATATATAAGCATACAATTATACACATGTATCATGAATTAACATCTATAAGCATACATTTCTACACATATTTATCGTGGTTTATCCAACTACGGGATGCGTCCACAAAATGTAACCTTCTCTATTATATTCAAGGATCTTATTTGTTCTCTTTGCTACAATGGATGTTCAAAATACAATTATGTTTGCATCTGTAACTTCTTTACAATGTTCTTTACTCTGAAAACATCCCTCTCTTTGACTCTCTCTATCTCTGCATATGTGTGTGTGTGTGTGTGTGTGTGTGTGTATGTATGTATGTATGTATGTATCTCTTTTGTTATGTGTCTCTTTCCTTCTTATGGGTTGGCTACAACCCATGCTTGGATGGTTAAAAATCATTATTAGCTAGATACAACTCATGCTTGTCTGATTTTTTGAGATTATGTGCTAGCTGTTCTTTATTGTCCCTCGTATTCTCCTCTTTACTCTCTCTTCTTTCTTGATCTTCTTTATCTTCTTTATCTTCTTGATCTTCTTATTCCTTTTCCCTTCCTGCACCTTTTCCATATACCTCGTCTCTTCTAACTGTTCCATCCCCTAAAATTCCCTCCCAACAAGAGTGTTGGCTAGTAGTAGCCTGGGTGAAGTACTTTGTAAGTCATTCTCTTATCATTAAAGTTACCCCCACATAGGACGTCATGACAAGCTCGAAAATGTCGAACATCTCATCCTCTTTTACACATCTTCTAATGATCAAATCTGGTCCGGTACGGAAGAGGTAACCTATGATCCATGAATAGTTTGCATTTAGTGTTATCACCATGACAATTTTCAGATCAGGATCCAAATTTTGGAAATTTAGTGAAATGTTATATCACTATGGAAGCATGATAGTTTGAGGGACTGGGCTATATCTAGCGGCATATAGACAAATATAGAAAAGGCGCAAAAGGTATAACTCAACGGACCGTCAATCTTAAAGAAGCCTGGATCAACGGCTAAGGAACATATCGGGGAATGAAGCAAAACGGAAGATAATTATTCAAATACAAGCCGGGGAAACCATTATGGTTTCGGTCGTGGAGGTGTGGCACCCTCAGAGGCACATCGGGGTGAAAAGCGGTCTACCTAAAACCGTGTTGTCCAACCCCCGATATAAAAATTTGATGAAGCTCGGTGGACCATAGATCACTTGCTTATTTGCATTAATTTTCTCCCAATGGATCTTGTGCTTGTGTTATTTTTCCACTCAGATTTTCAAACTATATAGCTAGCTCCGTCAAGCTCCCATCACCTAAATCCTTCACCCAATAGATCATCCAAAATAGTCATGTACTACAGGAGTAAAAAATTGACAAATATTCTCAAGCCTATACCTAGCCTTAATTCTTATCTAAATCCCTTAGTTCCATCACTTCATTCATTTTTACCCTTATTTTCGTATCCCATTGAAAATGAAAAATATTCCTTTTATTAAGAACCCTTATCCTATCCACAAAGTAATGAGTTAAGCCTCATATGCCCAAAGCCCTTTGAAAATAGAAAAGGGGGTTTTTTATTATTAATATAAATATTTTTATATTTATATTAATATTTAATCCAATATTTAATTTATGAAATCACGTCAAATCATGGGCACGAATCTCAATTTATTATGTGGAAAAGTCAAAGGTTGGATGGAGGGCACACATGGATATCGAAGATTGAAGTAGTGAGGAGGTTAATTTTGTGAAGGTGGGCTAGGGAATACTACCGTGGTTTCTTTCATGGACACGTGTTTTTAAGTGGAGCACATCGGAGGTAAAAGAATTTTGGATTAAACCACTCCAGCCCATGCTCGATATAATAAATTCACCACTTATTATATGTTTTATGTGCAGCATTTTTCCAGGAGTGCATTTCAATAAAGATTATGGAATTTCCAATAAAAGAAATTCTTCTTCACGGTGAAATTGTTTTACAAAGGTAAATTTCAAATTTACAAATTAAAGAAATTAGCGTCTATTTCCATGGAAAGGAATTAAATGGGAAGGTGCACGTGAAAGGAACACTTGGATAATTATTTATCCAAAGGTTTTACAGAAGTAAAAGAAGAAGATAAAAGGTATTTTACCAAAGATGGTAAATTGGAAAAAACACACAGTAAATGTTTTTCCACAGTGAAACGGTAAATTGGAAAAGCATTACACAGTAAATGTTTTTCACAGGGAAATGGTAATAGTAATTTTTTTTTACAATGAAATGGTGAATTGGGCAAACAAGACATGGTTTTAAAAACCACGGGCATGAATTAAATTATGGAAATTTAATTCTACAGGATAGAAAAATATTTGGGAATTATTTTTATTTCAAATATATTATTCCCAAATATTTAATGATAATATGGATAAATGAAATTAAAAATTTGAAAGAGTATAAGTGACATTTCAAAGAGAATGTGGCAGAGGAAGGAGCTAGAGGGTCATAGGAATTTGCAAGGATCATGAAACATTTTTTATGAAAACTGTCATTTGTAATTATTGTAGAAGTTGAAACGTTTCATTTCAGTTATTGTAACTTGTTGCACACTGAAGGAACTCGAATTGTATAAGTATTAGAAGTTCTGAGTGTATTAATGGATGGGCAGAAGTGCAAGGGCACAATTCTAGTGGTTCTGGACTCTATTGTAATTTTTCTGGGACTGAATTGAATGCATATGCAGAAGCATTTGGAACTGTTTATGAAAAGATTCTAATTGGATGTGACATGAGTTTTGTCTTCTTTCATAGTGTGTATTTCTTGTGTTTCTTTAATTCCATTTACATTGTCTTTTGTTTAAATTGGAGAGTTAAAGGCCCCAAATTCGTCTTGTGAAGCTCTCGGCCTAAGCAATTTAAACTGTGTATGTTTCTTCTTAGCTAATTTAGAATTCATTTATGTAATGCTCTGATGGAATTATTTGTTTCCTCTTTCTTCTTACCACTTTGATTTATTTTAAGTTACAACTTAGATTCATTGCCTCATTTAGCCTTTATCCTCTGGTGAGTTCTATTGGCTGAGCATTTTTTTCATTCATTTTCAAAATTTTGACT
The DNA here is from genome assembly GCA_009831015.1 of Picea engelmannii. Taxonomy (NCBI): domain Eukaryota; kingdom Viridiplantae; phylum Streptophyta; class Pinopsida; order Pinales; family Pinaceae; genus Picea; species Picea engelmannii. Next base: position 38,813 of record ML810190.1, read on the forward strand.
CCATAGCCTTGTGTGTCCCTCCTCTTCTTGGCCAACAAACTTTATTAAAACCCCCAAAAGAAACCAAATCTAGCCACCAATTTCCAAAAGAAATATAAAGTGACATGAGAGAGCCCTCTCTGAGTTGAGCAGGCTAGTACCTCAGCTCTAAAGTTGGTTGAAACAGTTACCTCTGTCGTTTTTCTATTCAACCAGACAGATTTACAGAGTGCTAACATTTTGGCGTTGTTGCCGAGGACGAAATTGAAAATTTTTCCCTGGGAAGAACGACATGGTTGAGTTCTAAGGTCTGAGAGCAGCATACACTTAGGCACATATTGGTTGTATTCCTTCTAAGGTGACTCCACACATCAAAAATCAGTTTGAAGGTAATTCCACTGGTAGAAGAACCCAAAAATTTGAATTTTTATTGGTGACTCCGCTCTCAATGCAGAATACAACTTCCAAAACATCATTGGCGGCTCCACTGTCCAAATATGAGTTCAATATCTGCAAGGTATGCTCCAATGAATTGATCTCATATTCCTATCTTTCCAAATCGTATTCCTCACATAAATTGGCAAAAATATTTTCCTAAATTCCAAGATGGGAAAGGAAATGTTGTTACCTTGCACTTGATTAGATTTCACATGCACATATGTAAGTTGGGCGTTGAATTTCATGAGGATTGTTTGATGAAAATGTTTATGGATACTTTAGAGGGGAAAGCAATATTATGGTATGAAGGTTTAAAACTAGGTAGCTTATACTCTCTTAAAGATTTCCATATAACATTCTTTAAGCATTATGGAGAATCTAATCCTTCATCCTTGGTGTTTGAAGATTGTTGTGAGTTTTGTGACCATTTCATTAACTACCTTAAAAATGTTTTTGGTGATGAAGAGTGTATGAATGATGAAATCATAGAAGACCTTTATGAATATCCAACCCAACAACATATAGTATCCCCTCCTTTGGTTGAAGATGAAGCTGATCAAGAAATTGTTGTTGAAAATCATTTTCCTTCTGTTGAACTTGATGAATATATTCAACAAGATTTTCAGCAAGACAAAGTGTTTCAAGGTTGTCTTTCTTCTCATATGAATGATGTGGTTGATCAAATTCTAAGTGGCCTAGACATGGATGAGGATTCTGAAATTGCATCTATGGAAACTTCAAGCAATGAGAAAACAAATGACATAGAGTTTTAGGAAAGCAACAAAATAGTGTATGCCACTTTCCAATCAGAAATACAGAAAGATAATAAAGAGGCAACACTTTTCCTTGATTCATTTGAAAATCATGGTTTTGAAAGTGCATCCATGGGAACTCTAGACTGTGAAATAGTGCATGATGTTATATTTTCACATTTGCAAGAAGATTATGAGAAGGAACTTATTTCCATTCATTCATTTAAAATTCAAAATGACAGTCCTCAAACAAATTTCCAAAAGTTTAATGAAACCAAATCAGAATTGTTTGATGAAAAAGAGGATAGTCTTGATGCACATAATATGGTTGTCATATTTGAATATGTTCAAGAATGTATGAATGTTTTTGTTGAGATGGATGGAGAAGTAGACAAACCTATTGCTTCCATTTCATTTGAAAATATTCTCAGAAATGAAGAAATAGAGCAAGAGAAACAAACACTTATGAAAGAAGCTTGTCTTTCTATTTTTGCTCATCAAGAAGAAATGATTTTTCATGGTTTTCAAGATCCTGTGGCCATCTTATTACAATATTCAGTGAACAAGGAGTTTGTTTCATTCATAAATTCAATTTTTGGATTCAAATTTTGTTTTCAGCTGCCATTGTTTACATTTGTCTACCTGCTTAAGAAAGATGTGAGCGGAGAAAAATTGGGAAGCCAATTGATTGATTGGTTGCATTGGAAATTTAGTATCACTTGATTGAGTATTCATTTCAGTAGTTTTAGAGTAGATAGGAGTGCACAAATAAGCTTGCTGGTCAAGCATTTTTTAGTTTGGATTTCCAGTAGTGTGTGCAGTTAGATTTTAGCAGTGTATTTAGTATTCAGTATCCAGTTGAGAGCAGTGTGCAGAGTTTGGTTTTTAGCAGACACTGGTGACAGGTCGAAGCAGGGTACATAGACATGTTTTTGGAGTATCCCAATGGATCAGTCACCGGGTTTGCGAGTTCTTTGCTACCTCGCAGGAAGGATAACATCCGTAGTTGGAGCCAATGTTATCACCATAACAATTTTCAGATCAGGATCCAAATTTTGGAAATTTAGTGAAATGTTATATCACTGTGGAAGCATGATAGTTTGGGGGACTAGGCTATATCCAACAACATATAGACAAATATAGCGGAGGTGCAAAAGGTATAAATCGATAGACCATCGATCTTGAAGAAGCCTGGATCAACAACTAAGGAACATATCAAGGAATGAAGCAACGCGAAAGATAATTATTCGAATACAGTCTGGGGAAACAATTATGGTTTCGTTCCTAGATGTGTGGATCTCTCAGAGGCACATCGAGGGGAAAAATGGACTACCTAAAACCCTGTTTTCCAACCCCCGATACCAAAAGTTGATGAAGCTCGACAGACCATAGATCACCTGCTTATTTGCATTAATTTTTTCCCAATGCATCTTGTGCTTGTGTTATTTTTCCACTGAGATTTTCAAACTATTTAACCAGCTCCGTCAAGCTCTCATCACCTAAATCCTTCACCCAATAGATCATAAAAAATAGTCATGTACTCCACGAGTCAAAAGTTGGCAAATATCCCAAGCCTATACCTAGCCTTAATTCTTATCTAAATCCCTTAGTTCCATCACTTCATTCATTTTTACCCTTATTTTCATATTCCTATTGAAAATGAAAAATATTCCTTTTATTAAGAACCCTTATCCTATCCACAAAGTTATGAGTTAAGCCTCATATGCCCAAAGCCTTTCAAAAATAGAAAAAGGGGTTTTTTATTATTAATATAAATATTTTTATATTTATATTAATATTTAATCCAATATTTAATTTATGAAATCACGTCAAATCATGGGAACGAATCTCAATTTATAATGTGGAAAAGTCAAAGGTTGGATGGAGGGTGCACATGCATATCGAAGATTGAAGTAGTGAGGAGGTTAATTTTGTGAAGGTGGGCCGGGGAATACTATCATGGTTTCTTTCATGGACACGTGTTTTTAAGTGGAGCACATCGGAGGTAAAAGAAGTTTGGATTAAACCACTCCATCCCATGCCCGATATAATAAATGCACCACTTAATATATGTTTTATGTGCGGCATTTTTCCAGGAGTGCATTTCAATAAAGATTATGGAATTTCCAATAAAAGAAATTCTTCTTCATGGTGAAATTGTTTTACAGAGGTAAATTTCACATTTACAAATTAAAGAAATTGACGTTTATTTCCATGGAAAGGAATTAAATGGGAAGGTGCACGTGAAAGGAACACTTGGTTAATTCTTTATCCAAAGGTTTTACAGAAGTAAAAGAAGAAGATAAAAGGTATTTTACCAAAGATGGTAAATTGGAAAAAACACACAGCAAATGTTTTTCCACAGTGAAACAGAAAATTGGAAAAACATTACAGAGTAAATGTTTTTCACAAGGAAATGGTAACAGTAATTTTTTTTTACAATGAAATGGTGAATTGGGAAAACAAGACATGGTTTTAAAAAGCACGAGCATGAATTAAATTATAGAAATTTAATTCTACAGGATAGAAAAATATTTGGGAATTATTTTTATTTCAAATATATTATTCCCAAATATTTAATGAGAATATGGATAAATGGAATTAAATTTGAAAGTGTATAAGTTAAATTTCAAAGAGAACGTGGTAGAGGAAGGAGCTGGAGGGTCAGAGGAATCTGCAAGGATGATGAAACGTTTTTTATGAAAACCGTCATTTGTAATTATTGTAGAAGATGGAATGTTTCATTTCAGTTATTGTAACTTGTTGCATACTGAAGGAACTCGAATTGTATAAGTATTAGAATTTCTGAGTGTATTAATGGATGGGCAGAAGTGCAAGGGCACAATTCTAGTGGTTTTGGACTCTATTGTAATTTTTCTGGGACTGAATTGAATACATATGTAGAAACATTTGGAATTGTTTATGAAAAGATTCTAATTGGATGTGATATGAGTTATGTCTTCTTTCATAGTGTGTATTTCCTGTGTTTCTTTAATTCCATTTACACTGTCTTCTGTTTAAATTGGAGAGTTAAAGGCCCCAAATTCATCTTGTGATGCTCTCGGCCTAAGCAATTTAAACTGTGTATGTTTATTATTAGCTAATTCAGAGTTCATTTACGTAATGCTCTGATGCAATTATTTGTTTCGTCTTTCCTCTTACCACTCTGATTTATTTTAAGTTACAACTCAAATTCATTGCCTCATTTAGCCTTTATCCTCTGGAGAGTTCTATCGGCTGATCATTGTTTTCATTCAATTTCTTAATTTTGACTCCATAGCCCTGTGTGTCCCTCCTCTTCTTGGCCAACAAACTTTATTAAAACCCCCAAAACAAACCAAATCTAGCCACCAATTTCCGAAAGAAATATCCAGTGACACAAGAGAGCCCTCTCTGAGTTGAGCAAGCTAGTGCCTCAGCTCTAAATTTGGTTGAAACAGTTACCTCTATCGTTTGTATATTTAGTCGAACAGATTTACAGAGTGCTAACACTGAGATTGATAATTTGTTGTTTTTCTCGTGAAGAAAGGTGTTGCAGAAGTTTCCTTACAATGAAGTAATTTGTTATATCTGTGAGCTAAGGAAAGTTAGTAGAAATAGAAAATATATTTTCATCTAGAAAACTATCATCTATAGGATCATTTTCACTTCCATTATGGATTTCGAAGAGGAAATATGCAACGATATTTTCCTTCCCATACCTATCTACTCTAGTGATGTTAAACTTTGATAGTAATAACAACCATATAGTGATTCTACAATTGGTGATTAATTTATTCATCAAGAATTTAATCGTGGAGTGATCTGTGTGGACAAAGACTTCATAACCCATTATATAATGTTTGAATTTGTTTATGGCATTTACAACAACTAGGAATTCCTTTTGGATTACAGTATAATTGAGCTCAACTAGTGACAAGTTTTTTCTTATGAAATAGATAACATAGGATAGTTGATCATATTTTTTCCCTAAAAAAAATCTGAGGGATGTATCTGAAGAATCTGTACTAATGTGGAAGGGGAAGGTCGAGTTGAGTCCCCTAAGTACTGGTGTTGTGGAAAGAGTTTATTTTAATTCCTCAAAGGAATTTTGACATTGTGAGTCCCATACAAAATCAAAGTCTTTAATAATAAATTTGAACATTAGTTCTACAATCTTCGTAAAATATTCAATGAACTTCCTATAATAACTGACATGAACCAGAAACATTCTTACCTCCTTTTGTGATCGTGGTGTTGGAACATCCATGATGACCTTGATTTTAGCTAGTTCTACCTTAATACGTGCACTATAAATGTGATGGCCAAGAACAATATCTTGGATAACAACCTGTATTTTTCATTACTTAGAGCAAGGTAATCTTCCCAACATCTAATCAATACTTTTTCCAAATTATCAAGTTCTTATTTAAAGGTATCACCATATACATAGAAGTCATCCATATAAATTTCTACACATTCATCAAACAAATCAGAAAAAATGCCTAACACTTCCCCTTGAAATGTGGTGGGGGAATTACATAAACAAAATGAGAGAAATTTATAAGAAATGGTCCCCCATGGGAATGTCATTGTGGTCTTTTATTTGTGTTCCAATGCAATCTGTATTTGATTATACCCACTAAATCCATCTAGGAAGGAAACATATTATTTTCCTGACAAGGTATCCAACACCTGATCAATAAATGGAAATGGGAAATAATATCTCAAGGATTCTTTAAGTTCCATAAAGTCAACACATATTCTCCATTTAACATTCTTCTTAGGCATGATCAAAATTGGTGAAACCCACTTTCAGTCAGATATGGGGTATATAAAGTTGACATTCAATAGTTTTTGAATTTCTTCCTTCATAATATCTTTTAGAGTTAGATTCATGCAGTGTTGAGCCTGTTGAATGGGTCTAGCATTCTCTTGATTACATATATGGTGTATGAAATTTTCAAGGGGAATGACATGCATGTCAATGTAATCCCATGTTAATGCACCAAATTTTTCTTGTAGCACCCAAATTACTTGTTCTTTTTTATCTTGGTCCCATTGAGAGTTGATATTTAAAAATTTACCCAAGCTTATCTTGACAAGATGAAGATATTTCTAGTCCACAATTTTCCTGAGAATTTCTGCTAAAAATATGATTGTAGTAGGAAATAATTTAGACTATTGGGTACAATATGCTACAGAAAGAAATTGGTCCAACAAGTTTTATTCTGCGAGTTCTTTTAATTTTCTGGATTTTTCAATGATCAAAAGGGGACGTACAACCTCATAACTTTCATAAGTATCTTTTACCGACTAGGATTCTTCTACTATAGGATTGGTTGGTGGGTAGAGGATTAATTTATTCATGGCTATTCCATTAGATATGGTCCTTTCTCTAGATCTACATCCAATAAAAGCATTAGTTGTGGCTAACTATGGCCTCTCAAGGATCACTAGACAACCATCTGTGGTGGTATTGGCTTGCATTACCAACAAATCCATGGGATATTCCCATGAATCCAAGGTTACAATAATTTAATCCAATACTCTAGTAGGCTTGACCCTATATCTATCAGGAAGTTCAATTATAGTGGGAGTTGGTTGAATATTCTTCAATTGAAATTTTTCCTTTGTTGGGATAGCCATAATATTGATGGGAGCCCCTAAATCAACAATGATGTTCAACAAGTCGGCATTAAAAAAAACTTGAGATACTTGATTATTAGGATTTGAGACCGGTTGTGCAACCAACTATGGTGTTCTAGGGGGGTTTGGATTTGTAGGGAGTTGTGGGAATTATGGTATAGTTGGTTGAGATAAACTCACTTATGTTTGCATAGGAAGGTAGGATTGTGGGATTAATTAGGGATTTTTTTGGTACTGTGGGTAAAATTGATAATCTGTTGTAATATGTTGTGGGGGCATATTTCTATAAGTATTCCATCACCAACCTTATTTCCAAGGATGATTCTAGTTTTGTTGTTGGGGCCATGTAGATTTCCAAAGTTGATTTTTCTATAATGGTATCTGAGTGTTCCATTGTTCAGAATTATAACAAGGAAAAAACTATGGAGAAGGTTCTTTTCACATACTTTGTACACATGGTTGCCACAATTTATTTGGAGCAACCAGAAAATAAGGTTCAATTGTCTTGTTTCCTCCTTTATAAATAGATCTCAGTCCTGACAGTGAGGGGAAACGTTTTGTGTCATGATCCTCTACACAAATCAAACAAATATGTACATTGTTTAGTGTACATTCTCTATGAGGGTTCCTTTTTCTACACCGATGACAAAAAATAATGAAATTTGCATTTTCCTCTTCATATTTCTATTTTATTTGTAATGTGTCTAACTGTGAGCTAAGAGTACCAAGGATTTCTCTATTGAAATATTCTAACAAATTCGCTAAATATATATTTGTTACTCCCATTATAGAAGTTTTATTTACCCTTGAAAAAGAATCTCTTATTCCCTTACCATATTTGGTTGTACTCCTCAAATATTTTATGCACAAATCACAAATATTAGTAAATGGAAATTGCGAAATATATTCAGAGCCTATAAGATTAAGAACATCTATATATTCTTTTGATATTGCCCCAAGTCCCATAAACCACCTTAAATAAGAACCTTTCAACGTTGTAGAAAATAATTTTATTTTTTTATCATCATCCACATAATTATAACTTCGACACAAAATGTCTAACTCAAAATAAAAGGCATCGGGATCCTCAGTTTCCATACCTATGAAATTTGGTAGGGATAATGGAGGGATGTGTTTCATGGTCACATTTGGTTTCAAGTCAAAGATGGGGAATTGAAAGGTTACTTCTCCTTCAGCTTGTACATTCATTTTTTCTTCATCTTCCATACTACCAAACAAACTAAATCCTTCCAACCTTGGTGAGAAATTTGGTTCAAAAACTAGGTTATGATAAGTGTTTAAATGATCTTCTAGATATGATGCTCCTTCAATAGTGTTCTATTCAATCTAGGATTTAACCAATTTCAATCAATTTCAATCTTTAATAGTGAGCTCTTTGTTCTAATCCCCTTAAAAACTCAATAAGCAATATTTCACTACAATAAGATAGTGTTCATGCTAGGAGATGAGGTTGGATATAGTTAAAATAAATTTAAAATAACGATGAGAATGAAATATACTCTAAGACATGAACAAAGTTTCAATTAGGCTGGAATCTCGAATCAGTTTGCTACAGGTTACTGAAAAGCTAAGATGAGTGACACAAACACAATGAAGAATTTACCAGCTGCAAAGTAACAACACAAACAACAAATCCTTGTGTAATGGGATATGTGTGACCAAATAAGCTCGTATAATGGATCAACACTTGTGTATTCAGATATCCGACTCTTGTGCAATTGTGATTTCAATAAGTCTTGTTACATTATTGTACCACATTCACTCATTCACACAAAGTATTCAAATAAATAACATAAACTCACAGATATAATCTCACATTCAAGTATCAAAATGTAATCTTTCATGTTAAAAATTCATAAATCTCCACATCAGTGATATATTAGTTCTTAGGATTTTATTTAATAGTACACCCTAAAAAATAGGGAAACATAGTTTACTCTATTATGTAGACAACAAGAAATTAACAATAGGAAATTACCAAATGATTCTTGCATATATGGAAACATTCCAATGAGACATAGAAAATAGTAAAAATATTCATTGGTGGATCTATCTCATAGTTAATAACATAGTATAGATATGAAGAAAAATCAGATATCAAACATCACAGAGAATGATTCTATGTGAAAATTACCAAAATGTTCCGATGTAAAACAGATATATTACTCCAAATGTTATGACACACAAATCAATGGAATCAACAAAATTTAATTACAGTGATGTAATTGAAATTGGTAACTGATCTTAACTAAGTATTTTACACTTAGGTCAATGCTCCAGCATATATTGTCCCTTGCCTATCTTGATAGTGAGGGAATGAAAATGAAAATATCACAAACAACTAAATACCATTAACTATATTTGTGCTTGGATTAAAATAGAGTATAGATGAAAAGTTACAACGCTTTCATTACATGAAAATGAACAGAGTTCAACGGTGCTTGAATATTAAGTATAAACTTGTCTCAAAATTACAACAACATTCTCTTTTCTCTAGATAACTTTGATCTATAGAGTCTTGTTGATTATATAGAGAAATCTTGAGCTAAAGATAAAACCAGTCTTCCTTTGTTATTGTGGAACGAGTGGGTGAAATTAGTTACATGAAAACCAGAAAATTGAATTGATCTCGATTCTTCTCAACCATTCTATACAATACTGGTTAAATATCGGATCATAATTTGTTGTTTTTTCTATTTGTATGACGTTCAAGCATACAAATAGAAACTCAATATTTCTTGAATCACAGACTTGATCTTATTATGGGTTGGAATGTCTTCCTTCTTGTTGACTTGGAGCTTCCATGCTTTCAAGGAGAGGATTGGGCTCATAATAATAGGTCAGTATCCATGTTTCCATTCAAACCTCCAATACCCAAGTGGCCAAATTTGATCTGAGCACATGCATATATGTGAAGCTTTGAATTTGGGTATCAGAATAGATGTAATGTTAAAAGAACAAGTCTAACTTTCCTCATTAGAAAATATAGCCTAAAAACTCTTATTAATCTATCAAGAACTTAGGAATAATGATAAAAATAAATAACTATACCTCATAATACTTGTCAAGGGGGGTCTTAGGATTGAACTCATAAAAATGGATGACATCATGGCTAGGTTTAGATGCAAAAGCACAGTATAAGTGGAAAAGTAGGTGTATGTTTGGTGGAAAAACATGAGTTGAATAGTTCCTTATACATATGTGTGTGGTGTGAGGTCTTTTTATTTTTCATATATCATATCCAAAAAATCCAAAAAAAACAAATTGAGGATTTCACTATGCATTAAAACCCTGAGTATAGTATTTTTGGATGTGTTTTACAAGAGTCTGTGACGTTTTTGTTTTCCTTATTTCATGGTGACATCCATTTAACTTGAGGTATGTGTCTTAAACTGGAATATAGGAATATTGTTTTCCCTGCAACATCATTTTTCATTATTAACCGTCCACTCTTCTGTTGTTAAGCCCTAATATTGGCTCATTACCCTTAATTGGGGCATATTATATTAGTAATGTTATTTTATTTATGTCAGCTTTAGGCAATTAGTTGTAATTATACCTCCTAGTATCCTATATATACCAAGGAGACATTTTCATTTTGAATCATCTTGTACTTGAACATTTAAGTGGGGTAAAAGGAGGTTGCCCCCTCGGAGAGGATTATTATCTGAAATTATCTCTTTTTCAAGGCATTGAGTACTTTTTCTGAGGTTTTTCTATGCTATATTGATATTTGGTTCTTAACATATGGTATCAGAGCTCAAGGTCTTGGGGTTTCATTGCTACATATGAGACACCTTGGAATTTTCGTTATAATTGTTTTTCTACAATGTTTCAGAAGGAACAGATTGGAGGATATTTAGTAGACGGATCAAGGAAAGTTGGGTTCAAATTTCATCTCCTGAGGCATTATACTTTCATAGATACAACCTGTACAAGATAGGGTTTTGGAATCATCCTGAACTGAGTCATTGCATAATTTTCGCTATAAAATATTTTTTGTAACGTTTCAGACCCTGAACTCTGGAGGCTATTCACATAAATTAGTAAGCTATCTGTGGTAAAAGTTTAGCTTCTGGGTCATCTTAAATTTGTAGATACACCATGTGTAAGATAGGGTATCTGACTAGTCTCAGGAAGGTGTTCCAGGTAAAACAATCATAACTTCTTCCTAGAGTATCCAAATTGAGTGGGATTGGTTTTATTGGATCATGGATAAACTTTAGTATTTCTAGTAAGAGGTCCATAATTTTATATCAATTATTTTGTGTGGGGAATGCTATAAAAGTGATATCTCCTGGAAAGGCCAAACATCGACAAGTTGTGGGAAATTTATCGTAAATTCCACTTGGCACATCCAATTTTCATCAGAACTATGGCATTGCAGAGAAGAAATATCATAGAACTACATAAAAGAAAGTTTCATACCCATAAGGGTCGAAACTTGGGAGATACAACAGAAGAAAGATTGTCTAGCAGAACCACCTCAAAATCAAGGTTCAAAAGTGATACTTGGCCAACATGCCACCCAAAAAGGGAAATTATACACCAAATAAGCCTCCAGACAATCCTACTTGGACTCTTGATGAAAGTGAGGAAATGTGTAGGGAAATAAATGATTTACAAAAGAAGATAGTAACAAAATATGAACTACAAGAGATGGAAGCTAAGTTGGAGGTAAATATGGATGGTTTAAAAGAGGCGATCATGGAAGTATTGAAAAATTTCATAACAGAGAAGACACTTGAAAGTGAAAATGCATCCCATGAAATTCATGATGAGGACACAAGGACGGTGAACCAATAATGGAGAAACTCCAACTTTGGGTTGAAAACCAATGACGTTCCTAAGATCAATATGAGGAAGTTTGATGGCAAGGACCCAATCACATGGATACTTCAAATGGAGAAATTCTTTGATCTACATAATGTGCCACATACACAAAAGGTACCAATTGCTTATTTATATTTAGAACCTAATCAATTTGTATGGTATCGATGGATTTGTTCTTGCAAATCACTCGTCACTTGGACAATTTTCATGGAAGAAATGATAGCACACTGTTATTGGATAAATCCGTAAGTGCAGACACAAATCGATCTCCCTAGATCCACCTGGATCTAGAACAAAGCAAAACAGAATAGGACGCTTTCCTTAAGTTTTAAGTATTGAATTTACTAAGAAGCAAGAATCATGGACATACCTTATGATCGCTTCCTATAGTCTTTGTTGCTCCCGCTTCACTCCAGTTCTCTTGTGCAGTCAAGATCAAAACAACACAAACCAACCAAAGTGATAGCGATAGCATAAACTCAATATAAACCTATGTATGTGATCAAGGAATCATAAAATAAAACACAACAAGCTTTATAGGAAAGAATCATATTACTGTGTCATATTAAATGTGAAAGAGAGATTACAACCATGGCCTTGATGTCGTAAGGTCCCTTCCAACTGTCCTTCGTTCCCCACACACTTTCACTCCAAGGATTCTGAGAGCATAGATCTGATAGCAACTCACAATCTATCTTGACAAAGCAAATCTTAAAGCCACTCTAACCAAGCCAAAGCTAACAAGCTCAAGAACAAGAACCCGCAAGCTAACTTTATCCATGAGAACTCCTCTCCTTTTATAAGTTGAAGAATATAAGGTGAGGAGGTTAGGATGATCCCACTAGATCATGAAAGCGAGTAATATCCAAACCATTCGGATGCCACCTCACCATAGAAGTTTCTCCTTCTAGAAGATTCGAGAAAACGCTCATTTTTCCCACGTGCAGTCATTCTCGCACCCTAGCTATAGAGCAACCTGCGAGGTGTTCGCACCCTAGATATAGTGAAACCTGCGAGAATGGGTCATTCTCGCACCCTGCCTATATAGGAACCTGCGAACTTCCCTTTTTATAAGGTTTTTACATAGGAAAAAGCAACTTCTTTCCTCAGGAAAAGTTCTTCTCCCTTCTCTCTTTAGGAACTCAGGCCACTGACCCCTCTAAAGGTAACAGATAGGTTTACATCACTAACGATCATAGGGATGACGAAAATAATGTGTAACAGAGAGCCCCCCAAAGTATGAAGTTAGAATAGATTGATAGCTGAAATACTTTGTCGAGTGTGTGTAGGGAACAAGGAACAGTCGGTTGGAAACCTGCCAACAAACAAGAAAATACAGTACAAAAATATATCATCACTGAGGTATGCATTCCCATACTCAAAATACAAATGACTCAAAGCATAAATTCCGACATGCGAAGATCCATGTCAAGTAAGACAAGTCATGGCCACCAAACATACACTATGGATTCATGTCAATACGACTCAAATATGAGCATAGCCACCAAACATACACTGTGGATTCATGTCAATACGACTCAAATATGAGCATAGCCACCAAAAATACACTGTGGATATATGCGTTAAAGACTCAAATTTGAACATAGCCACCAGACATACAATGTGGATCTATGCAACAGTACATTGAATATACTCCAACGCAACCTGGATCTATCAGAAAATATCCAGGGTCTTCATCTCTACCACTCTATAGTATGAATCTAACCATGTGAATACATGTGTCGAAGTCGAACATGGTAGAAACCACTTGATTACCGGTCATTAGTATATACTGTTAACAAGTGCGAGGGAAATCACCATTAATGTCAATGACTCCCAAATTACACTAGTACAATCCAACGAATGTGAATAAATGAGTTGAAGTCGAACACTCGGCGGAATCTCTCGATCAGGGGTCAATAATGAAAACCCAATGTCGAAAGCGAGGAACCCTGCCATTGAGGCATGCAAGTTCCAAGGTACCAATTAGTTTCTAAATCTAATTCCTGGATAATGAGTTGAATTCGACAGGAAAAGACTCGTCACAGGAGGGCCTTAATGTATCCCACATCAATGACATGAAACAAGTAACAAGATTTGATGTAGATCAGAGTAACAAGTGATTCAGGACTGACTCAGGG
>ML810190.1:53542-66228 GCA_009831015.1 Picea engelmannii
CTTTTGGCCTTACAAATGCACCTTCCACATTCCAAGGGTTGATGAATTCCATTTTCAAGCCCTTCCTTCGAAAATTTGTGTTAGTATTTTCTGATGATATACTAATCTATAGCAAGTCTTGGGAGGATCATGTGCGACATGTTGACAAGGTGCTACAACTAATAAAGGAGAAACAACTATATACCAAACCATCCAAATGTTTCTTTGGAGTAAAGGAGGTAGAGTATTTGGGTCATATTGTATCTCATGAAGGTGTCAAGGTAGACCCTAACAAGATTAAGGACATGATGGACTGGCCGATTCCCAAAACATTGAAGAATCTTAGAGGATTTTTTGGTTTGACAGGTTACTACCGCAAGTTGGTTTGGAACTATGGAAGAATAGCAGCACCTTTAATGGAACTAACTAAGAAGGATGCATTTTCATGGACTCCAGAGGCAACTAAATCTTTTGAACAACTTAAAGAGGTCATGTGCAAAGATCCTATCTTGACCACTTCAGACTTCACAAAAACCTTTATTGTGGAATGTGATGCCTCAGGAAATGGAATTGGTGTTGTCCTAATGCAAGAAGGAAGCCCCCTGGATTTTTAAAGTTGACCACTCAAGGGAAAGGACTTACACAAACCCATTTATGAGAAGGAAATTATGGAAATACTACATGCATTGAAGAAATGGAATCCTTACCTAATAGGTAGGAACTTCAAGGTCAAAACATATCATGATATTCTTAAATACTTCTTGGAACAAAGACTATCTTGAGAAGAACAACAAAAATGGGTAACCAAGATATTGGGTTATGATTTTGAAATCGTCTATAAAAAGGGGAAACAAAACGTTGTGGTAGATGCACTCTCAAGAAAGGATGAAGATGTTGAGGCCTTTCTCTGTGCTATCTTGATCATCCAACCCGATTGGATAATAGAAGCAAGGGATTAATGGAAGAATGACAAAAAAGTGTGGACTCTCATTCAAAGGTTGTAGCAGGTTTCCAGTGCATCAGATACATTTACATGGAAAAATGATTCACTATGGTACAAAGATCGCTTATATTTATATAAGAACTCCAACTCAAACAAAAGGTACTATTGGAATTGCACACCTCTCCAGTAGGAGGGCACTCAGGATTTTTGAAAACCTACCATAGAGTCAAGAAGGATTTTTTTGGGATGGCCTTAAAACTGATGTTCAAAGGTTTGTGGCAGAATGTTTGGTTTTCCAGAAAAATAAGGTGGAAACAATTAAGACCTCAGGTCTTTTACAACCATTAGCCATCCCAAGTCAGCGTTGGGAGGAGGTTTCTATGGATTTCATCACAGGGTTACCAAAGTCTGAAGGAAAGAGTGTCATCATGGTGATTTTTGATAGACTGGCCAAGTACACACACTTTTATGCACTCTCTCATCTCTTCAAATCTAGTACAATTTCCACCGCATTCATGGAGACAGTTCAAAATCTACATGGCAACCCAAAGATTATTGTAAGTGACAGAGATCCCATCTTCACTGGACATTTTTGGACATAATTATTTTCTTGTTTGGGTACTCAATTGGCTCATAACTCATCCTATCATCCTCAATCTGATTGACAAACTGTGATAGTGAACAAATGTCTGGAAGGTTACCTTCATTGCTTTGTCTCTGATAAACAAACACAATGGTTCAAATGGTTACCCTTGGCAGGATGGTGGTATAACACTTCCTTTCATAGTGCAACAAAAATGACACCATTTATGGAACTTTATGGATACCACCCTCCTTCCATCACTTCTTCTCTAAAACAAAAATATAAGGTTCAAGCAGTGGAAGATACATCGAAAATCAGCAACAAGTTCTCCAAATCTTAAAGGACAACCTGACCATGGCATAGAATCGCATGAAACAACAAGCATATCAACATCGTAGTGAAAGAAATTTTGAAGTAGGGGATTGGGTGTTTTTAAGACTACAACCATAAAAACAAATGTCCCTCAAGCAAGCCAAGAAGGATAATAAATTATCACAAAAGTACTATGCCCCTTATAAGGTGTTGCAAAATATTGGTACTATGGCATACAAATTGGAATTTCCCGCACCTTCACGAGTACAACTAGTTTTCCATGTTTCATGCTTAAATAAGGTTATAGGTGACACGATCCCAGTTCAAACTATATTTCCAGAACTTGACGAGGAAGGAAAAATCATATTGGATGCTAAAGCCATCACTGACACAAGAATTCACCAGCTGAGGAATAGATCCATTTCAGAGTATCTCATTAAACGGAGGAAACTACCGGCTGAAGATTCCACTTGGGAAGATGAGTCTTTTATACAGAAAAATCCAGAGTTACTCAAGTGTTGCGGACAACACTTGTCTCAAGGGGAGGGGCATGTTAAACCCTAATATTGGCTCATTAACCTTAATTGGGTCATATTATATTAGTAATGTTATTTTATTTATGTTGGCTTTAGGCCATTAGTTGTAATTATACCTTGTAGTCTCATATATATACCAAGGAGACATTTTCATTTTGAGTCATCTTATACTTGAACATTTAAGTGGGGTAAAAGGAGGTTTCCCCCTCGAAGAGGCTTATTATATGAAATTATCTCTTTTTCAAGGGGTTGAGTACCTTTTCTGAGGTTTTTCTATGCTATATTGATATTTGGTTGTTAACATCTGTCACAACGCCTTAGGTCTGATCCTGTCAGGTTGCGAGAGTAGCCAGTCTATTTTTGCACGTCATAACTTTCATGGTAATGTCTACCCTCCATGGAGGAACCTATTTAGAACCTTGATTTAAAGCCTATGCACATCATGTGACTTCTTTCTGGTTTGAGAGCCCTCCTATAGACCCACCATGATGAAAAATTGAGCCTCATTCTTCTCTCTTCATTTATATTATGTTGATATCCCGAAGGGATTCTCTTTATTTTATGATTACTTTATGATAACTTATGCATTCATTGATCATGTCATGTTTCTCATTGTTATGATATTTTTTTCCTTGATATCACTTAAATCCATTGTATTAACACTTGGCCACTTGCCTCTTACAATATTTATCCTCTATTTTTTACCTTTCCTCTAGAGAGAACAACTACCAAGAGTGGACCTTACATGTCAATACTTGTTTGCATTCATGTTTCTTATCTCGGTTCCATGTGCTTTGAATGTAGAAGCATGATTTTAATCCAGTCAATCTCTCTATATGAGCTTACAATTACCTCTTTTTCATGCTTGTTAAACCATGAAAAATATACCTAGAGGAGTATCCTTTTAACTCTTTTTTGGACTTGTATAAGCATACGAAAAAGACACTTTCCAAGTGTATTTTCAACTCTTTTTTGGGATCATTAAAATTGAATGAAAAATACATTATTGATAACACTTTTATATCTATTTCACTCTTGTTAAACCATGAAGGAGAAACTCAAAAACAAAGAGAGTGTGGTTTTTTTTTACCATTGATCTGTATTCATACAAGTGGAAGTCTCAGTAATGTCACCCTTGAACATGGAACCTATTGGAATCAATGTCTTACAGTTTTGTTTTAGCTTTCATTGGAGCTGTAAACCATTCATATGAGTCATATTTACTACCTCGACTGGTTACTCTTCCAGTCATTATGGATATTTCTTCAATGCCTCACCTGTTGTTGAACTATATCGGTGGTGTTGTCGAGTCTTGTTATCAGGTCATCATTATTCGATGATATATGTTCAAGGGAAGTTAAACCTAAGTCATCCATATATTGTCTTATTGAGAATCTATGTCATACATCCCTATGTCAATTGTACTTGGTGATTATATCCCTTCACATCATCTCTCAGTGTTTGTTTAATTTCGATTTATGGGGGATACATTACAACCCTCCTTCTATGGATCTCTTCCTATAGATTTCAAGCCAATATATAGGAGAGATATATAGAAACCAACTAGTACGTTGAAGATTACAGTCCTTAGTTTCATACTTCCTTGCGATGGACAATGGGTTCCCATAATTGACTCCTTAATGATTGATTCTATGATTTTTTGACATTATATCCTCTATTCACACTGTGTATATTTTACTAGGTACCTTTGGTTCCATTATCATGATTGGTGGGTCCCCTCATATCTGTTAATGATATACCTTAATGACCAATAATCAAATGTTTTCTACCATTCTTGACATCTTTTCATTTATTCTCATATTGTAGAATCGTATCATCGGGGTTTGGGACAAAAACCTTGGGTTTGGGGCCTAATGGATAAGACCCTAGTCTGTGAAAATAGAGATTTAGGGTTCTATCCTTAGTATATTTTCTAGTTATATTATGGATAAATATGCCTTACTGATAATCCATACCTCCCTTGCATCCACCCCTGATCCAAGACAAACAATGGGGATAGATTCCTAAATAGTTTTCCTTATATCCAAACAATTAGTTTCCATGAATACTAAGAGAGTGAGAGTTTCATACCTTTTGAATGAAGGTTGTTCTCGCATGTATGAGTGACACAACTCTTCATATCTAGCTCTAGATCCTACAATCTTCTCCCTGCACACAAGAAAGAAACACATACTAATATATGAATTCTCTAATGTTAGTAAATCACAATACTATCCTAGATATAATATGATCTATTCAAGGAGAGATTATATATATTCCACAATTTAACATAATCAATATGGATAGGTGAAAACCATAGATATATATCATAAATATGTGGAAGTACATTAATACTTGGTGACCTTGGATGGATGATGCATTCCTCCTTGTACTCCTTGATCTGAATCCTCCCTGTCTCTCACTCAAGCAAGGAAAAAATTATCTAAAGGTTGATATGAATGGAGAATATCATCTAAAAATAAAGTAGTAGATCCCATGGATGTCCTTCCTTGTATAGATTGGTGAAGGAGGCTAAGAAATGGTTATAGATCTCTAAAACTTAGTGAACCTCAACTATATTGACAGTTACCAAGCTCCTAGAATGAGAAAAAAAACTCATATAGCATTGATCTCCTATGAAATCACCAAATATAGAAGGCTCTAGAGGTGTTAATGAACCAAAAATACCGCAACTAGCAATCATTCACAAATGAAAATTTATATAGCTAGGAATTTATTTTGAATGAAAAGTTATGTAGCTAGCGACCAGTCATGCTCTGCTAAGAAGTTGTGTTAGAGTCTCATGGCGGAATTATTTATGATGACATGTTGAAACACCCTTTTATTCCCTATATTCTAGTCACATATGAGGATGGTGATGCAGGAGCATCTCAAGCGATCCAGCGCAGAGATAAAGGACGGATGGAAAAACACCTAACGCAATTTTTGAAAATTATCTTGAAGTTAATGCACCAATCTTAAATGATATAATTAAGAAGGAGCGCACTTGTAAAATGTAATCGGACCTTGAGTGATCCGCTCTCGTCCTTAGTAGATAGAAGGCATTTATGGTAGTTAATGCAAGTAGGCAGAATTGAATGTGTAGATTAGACATTTTTAGAGCGCAAGAGGGAAACGAGATATAGACACCCTCATTGTGTATTGTAGCATTAGCATGAAGATTTTGAGAAAGAGCATACAGAGCTGAGAAGGGAGAACTGTAATTTGAAGACACCCATGTACAAAAATTTGAATTAATAAGAAAAGAACTTTGATTCAAAGTCTTGGCATTGTGCCGGTTCCCCGTGTATATATGTTAATGTTATGCTCATGGTTATTTTACTCTTTTTGTTGTATATTTTCTTTTATGCTATGTATGAATGATTTCTTTTTGAATGTCCGAAATCTGAGAGAGAGAGAGAGAGTAAGGAAAATGAGTTTCAATTGTTTCTCTATCTGAGAAAGAGTTCCTGCAAGGAGTGCAGTTGAATCGTTCACAAGGAGTGTGTTGACAAAGGGTTCAGAGGGTTGTCTCTGAAATCTCAAGATAGATAGCTTTTGTTCTCTTTTCCACAGAAGCGAAGTCAGGCACAGGAGCCATGCAAGGAGTGCGCAGGATGAGTAAGGTGTAACATCCCACTCTGGCGCACTGAGAAAACTTATTATTTGAGGACACTTGCTCGCAATTGATCTGGACTTTTCTGATGTTAAAACATTTATACTTGATTATGATGTGTTATGATAGTTGACATGAGGTTTTACTATTTTATGTAGACAGGTGCTATTGACTTAGTTTTATTGAGTTTGCAGGGTTTTGGACCTTGATGATGCAGAGGCATCGGTGGAACCCCTTGGACTCTGGATTGAGTCAGGGAGTGTGCTATTTGGGTTGATTTATTTGCTGTGATATTTCATTGATTTGATGATATGATGTTGACATGTTCTGACACGATTGTTGATGATGCAGGATGACGATAGCTTGTCGACTAGACTCACATATGGAGTAAAGGGGCCACACATGATTTTCAGAGAGGTTGAGGGAGAGGTGTGGACAGTAGCCCTGCCACAGCTTACTAGCACTCCCGTCGTGGCTCGAACTATAGGTTAACGATTACCTAGTTCGAGAGGATCCACGATGCCATGAGGGAAGACTGCGACAGTTGCTCACAATGATTCTAAGGGGCACGCAATAAGGCAGGGGCCTTATTCCTTAGAGCCCTTAGTCTCCCACAAGTTCACCTTGCGGAGTGTTGACTCCAGGGGTTATAGATGTCTACCAATCAGTCAAGTTGGCGAGTGGCACCCTTGGAGCACGTGGTGCATCCTGAAGGGCACGTCACGCAAAAGAAACACAAGTTAGCGAGTGGCACCCTTGGAGCATGTGGTGCATCCTGAAGGGCACGACGCACAAAAGAAACCACCGAGGCGAGTGGCACCCTTGGAGCACGTGGTGCGTCCTGAAGGGCACGTCACATTGATGTTGAGAAAGAAACAAACCTAGATAGCCCTAAGACATTAATGCCTTAAGAAATTCTTAAAATGACTCCCCTAAACAATTGTCGCCCAGTTCAAACTCTAAACCTAAGTCTAAAACCCAAAAATAAAAAAAAAATAAAAAAAAAACAAACTTTTCTAAGATAAAATTTTGATTAACCTTAAAAAAAAATAGGGACTCTATAAAAATAAAAATAAGGATGTAACCTAAAACCCACTTAAGTAATGGTTTGAGTCTTCTAAAATTTAGGGGGGATAAAGTGAAGAGAGGGATAAATGAATTGAAATCCGTGGTTTTAAAATTTTAAAGAAGAAATAAAATTATTTAACGTGTGGGAGTATAAAAAGTTATGAATTTAAAAATAAAATGAAAAGATTAACTAGCGCATTTACCTTTTTGGTTTTAAAAAAAAAAAAAAGGAAAGAAAGGGAATAATAAAAATAGGGAAATGAGCCTTTTAATAAATTTAAAGAAAATAATTTTGGAGAAACGTGGGGGATGAGTGACACTTGTAAGACAGAATTTTTAGAGGGTTTTCATTAAAACTTAAATTAAATGTGATTTAGGGCAAGGGTGGGTCTGAAAACTCTATAAAAGAAAGGGAAGATGAGGAGGAAGGGGATCGGTTGTTAGCGTAACGTTACACTGCCGATTTTGTGACTTGACTGATTGCTTGTGAGGAGTTGGGATTTTCTCAGCTTGTATTGGAGTGGTAGCTTAGCCTTGCGAGGCAAGATGGGAAGCTAGGCATACCTTCTGGATTTGTGTGGCCCCTTTGCGGCTCAGGGGGCTAAGGGGAAAGCAGAGTACCCCTAGTGATTGGTTGGGAGCTACCGGTGAGGTCTCGATGGTCGGTGGGCAGGAGAGGCATGGAGCGCGCGGACATCAATCGAGGTGGTCGATAAGGAAAAAGATACGTGCGTTATTTGGTAGAGTAGAATGCTCGAATTGGTTTCTTCGCTGTCATTTTGCTGCTGTGTAATTTTATCGTCAATGACAAATACTGTGGTAGTTAGAATGCATGGAATGGCATTGTGAATTTTATGAATGGAATGTGATGGTAATGGGTTGCGAATTTATTTAGTGTTATTATTCTGGACTGTGTAAATGTTTTTTTTATTTCATCATTCTGGACTATGTAAGTTTTATTTATTGTGCGAGACTGTGTAAATTTTTAATTGATTAACTATCAGAATTCCTGCACACCCAGCGTTAAACTGTTATTTGAAAAATGATTAATAAAACCCCTGCACCTTCAGTTTAATTTCGTTGCCTGGAATGAGTATACGAATCCCTGCAGTTTCAGTTTGTCTTTTATTTTAAAAACGAATCTTGGAACCCTGCCAGTTTCAACTTTAAACTTTTATTTGAATATCTGTTAGAACCCCCATCCATGCGTGCTGCGCGTCTGCCCATTCGTTGAGTCATTTTTGGTGTATCTTTCCCAGCTGTCATAGCGACCTGGTCACGTCCTTAGGAGGCGCCATAGGGAGTCCTCCTTGGCATTCGCTGGAAACCACCCTTCACCTCTGCAACCTAACCTCTGACGCGGTCGTTTTACCCAGCGTTCTAAGGCGTTGAAGGAATAACTTCCATCCCTCACCTTTTTCTGACAGCGAATCCATT
This sequence comes from Picea engelmannii, assembly GCA_009831015.1. NCBI lineage: Eukaryota > Viridiplantae > Streptophyta > Pinopsida > Pinales > Pinaceae > Picea > Picea engelmannii. The sequence goes on from ML810190.1 coordinate 62,017, forward strand.
CGCTTGGATCTAGACAGCTCCGTAGACTTACAGTTCCCTTCCTCAAAGCGAATTTAGTGTGATTTTCTGGCCACCTGTGAATTACGGATTCTTGTTCCTCGTTTTCTAATTAACACACGGAAATCACAGATCGATTCCTTAAATGATTAAGAGGGTCCAGTCTTGTGCAGGGTTGATGTTTTAGTTGAATGATTTGCAGGATAAATACCGGGGTATAGAGTCTATGCTTTTTAATAAACTGGCGTTGGAAGTAAATAAAAAAAAAATTAGCGAACCATTCCCACTTTATCATCGCCATTTAAATGGTGGGATTGTTTTTTGTGTTTTCAAGTTGCGGAGGGTTTTAATTGCCAAGTTCTACCCTACCCCGGGTCCTTGTATTTTTCTTTTGCACAACCATGCAATTTATTAAAGGCTCAATCCTTTCCCTGCCCCACGCACCCAACCACTTGCCTACGATGACTGCCGAGTGATCGAAAATTGCCTCGTCCTTAGGTGTTCCTTTGTTGTATTTTTGTCCTCATCTTGAAAAGACTATTAGTCACCTTTCTTTATGCCTTGGGTAGCAGGCAAGAGATGCTGAGAGATGGTTGATTATTCAAACGATTTTAAGTTGTGTTTATATATATATATATATATATATATATATATATATATATATATATATATATATGTATGTTGTTCCTCAGGATTAATGCAGATCAATAGCGAGGAAAGAATGATGGTCAGAAAGCGCTGGAAAGGACCCTATGTTTAATTCGATATATATTAAGACTGATTTATAACCCTGTAATTATTTACAATTTCATATAATTCTATTTTCTTAATTCAATGATAACGCTGGACAGGGATTTCATGAGAATGATGATTTAACAAGGTAGCTAATGTTTACTTCTAGATGCAATGGCTTACCGGTACCCGAGTTCTGCCCCTGCCCTGAGTCCTTATTTTTCCTCTTACACAGCAGTACAATTATAAAAGGCCTAAATCATTACCCTTCATCTAATGCCTTGCCACTTGCCTTACGATGTCAGCCTAGAGATCTATTTTTGCCAGGTCTTAAATGCATAGTTAATCGCTTGAGATAAGGGTCCTGTGATCGCTTCATTATTCATTGGTTTGGCAACATCCTAGAAGCAAGGTAAGTGATAATCGTTTCAAGGTTATTTTAACATGAAATGAATTATGACAGGACGTGAGGTAAAGCAATGTTGTCAGTTCAAAGGTAACGATATGGTTAGTGCTAGTTGGGTTAATGTAGTTCAATTGGTTTAATATAAAAAGGGGGTAAATTTCCTTGTTATTTAAATTGAAATGCAATTGTAATGTAAAGGTGGTGATATGGTTAGGTTATGGTATGTTACCTTAGTGTCATTTGTTATCATAACAATAAGTTGTAGACTCCTTATTTTAATTGAATATTGGGTAATGTAAGAATGATGATATGGTTAGGTGGTGGTGATATTACCATAGTGTCCTTGCTATTCATAAAAGATATATGTAAAATCCTTGTTATTAGCTGAAATGTTATGTTACTATAGGTAGTGATGAGATGGTTATGTCTAGGGAATGTTCTTGAAATTCCTTGTGTTTGATATCTTATGCAATGTAAGGTTCTTGCAATAGGAAGATTGCTATGCTAGCCTTGATAACTTATGAATGTGAGCTCCTCATTGTTAGTCGCAATAATTTAATCATGTAAGGTCATTGAATTTTACGGTGGAAACTTATAAACCTTGCGTAATTGTAATTTATCGCAAGGGCTAGTAATAAAAGGGTAACGCGGTTATCATGTATTGTAAGGGACACTGTAATTTTATGGTTTTTCGACAATAAGAAAAAGCTGGTAATTTGTACTTTATAGAAAGATTTTCGTAACATAAAATATAAACGGTTATCATGTATGGTAAGGGTTATTGTAGTTATGGTCATTAGATAACCGTGTTGACTGCGTTGATGGTCGTGTCTTTATCCTTGGCTTAATAGGCTTGGTCTTTTGTGTCGGGCGGGATGTAGACACCTCCATGTATCCTAGTATTAAGTCTGTATGTGTGATTATTTGGTGTAAAGAATCTTGTGCCGTATCAAGAGTCTCGGGCCCTTTAAAGGCATGGTTTCCACTCTTGCAACACACCTGACGGAGATTACTAGTTTTTGCCTGAGCAGACGGCCAGGAGCCTATCTGACCTTCTCTCTCTCCGGAGAAGAGAACTAAGATTAAACGCCCTACTTTCTTGTGCAGAAATAGTAAAATCTACTACTATGGATTCTTCCTTTTGTATTCATGCCATGCTTAACCCAGTATGTCATTAAACAGTTGCAGTTACCTGTTGTGCGCCTTATGTCTATGGTCGTTAATGCTTGCAGTTACCTGTTGTGCACCTTAAGTTTTCTGGTTGTGTTCATCGTGGTTGTGTCTTGTTAGTTGTCAGGTGGCGACGTAGAGTAAGGTGTGTATGTTCCTTTCCACATGCGCGCACACACCTTAAACAAAAAAAAATTTGCACCTATTAAAGAGTTGTTGTCATAACAAGGAGGACGTGACATAAGGTCTCAGAATTGAGAATCTGAGCAAAGCATTTAGAGATTCTTGTTGCAGGTGTGCACAGATTCGAAGGAGTTCAACACTTGGAAGTGTTTAAAGGTCTGCCGCAAGGAGTGCGAGCAGGAGGAATGTTTGAAGGTTTGTCGCAAGGAGTGCGTGCAGGAGTTTTCTGAAAGACTCGAAGTGATGGGAAAGTTTAGAAGGATTTTAACCTTCGAAGGAATCGAAGGAATACGTAGCGATGTCGGACCATAGGAGGACAGGTTCTCAGAGGAAGAACGAACGGTTGAAATTCTCTGTGGAGAATTCACGAAGTCCCGTGAGCCGTCAAATCTCACAAAGGAACATGGGAGTTACCATGAGTATTCCTAAAGGTTCTAAGCTCAGGAGGAGTAGAACCGTAGATCCAAGCCTCAGGAGCCGTTGGATTTACCTGAGAACTTATATTTCAGGTTTTCGCGAGTGGAAGTCCCATAAACTTTGCAATGGGATTCGGGAAATCATGAAACGCAAAGTCCCGAAGGAACGGGAGGATTGTGTGGGCCATATAAGGTAGTAGCGTGGACAGGTGGTGCACTATCGACACGTAGTCAAACTCCGTTGACCATTTCAGGGTTTCGGAGGGGGAAAAGGCCCGAATTCTTTGCATTAGGATTCACGATATCGCGAAATCCGAAGTCCCGATGGAAAGAGGGGCTGTTGAAAAGTCAAGGCTTGCGAGTGCATCAGAGTTTTGGAAAATCGGGCTTCGAGAACTGAGGGAACGAGTTGCTTGACATCGCGACTGCCAAAATCACGATAAGGAGAAATCCGAATAGGGAAGAAAAGGGTCAGCGTTGACTGTTTTTGGGTTTCGAAGATTAAGCAAAAAGACCTTTGACCACCGGATTCGAGGAAGTGCGAAGTCCAATCTCACGAAATACAAGGGATATTTCTCGAAAATTAAGTGTGGGTGCAGATTTCCCGAAAGGGAGATAGAAGAGCCATTTCCGAAATCTCTTCAGGCCAAAGAGAGAAGAACGATCCTATGTATATAACCTTCTGACCCATGGGTTGAGGAGGGCTGCGTCAGGTTTGGTATCAGAGCTCAGAAATTTTTCTTTGCTTTCTATAGTAGGGAAAAGGAGAATCCACCATGCTGCCAAGGAGAAGGGACAGGCAAACACCCGATCCACCAAAGGAGAGGGAAATTCCGCAAAGAAGAGGTAGGCAGAGGACTGATGCGGCCATGGAGAGAGAGATGCGTGATCTACGAGCCAGACTCGAAGACATGGAGATAGCATAGAGACACACAGTCAGTGTTGGTGATCTTAGTGATTCCGAAAGTGAAATTGAGGCTGAACATGAAGAACTATTTGTAGTCGAAGATGAAGCAAACAAACGCTTGATTAGAGCTATTGCAAGAATGGGTGCAAGAGAGAAAATGGACATTCCAATTTATGAGGGAAATCTGGATGCAGAGGAGCTTCTAGATTGGATTAGAGCCCTGGACACATACTTTGACTATGAAGATGTCGAAGAGGACAAGTGTTGGTCACTATAATTGCTTAATTAATTTCAAACAACCAAGTGAAACATAAATTATCAACCCAGGGAAGTCTTTTGTTTCAAAGATAGTTGCGCACTATATATGCTCAATTCCAAAAGCACTTAGTGTTGTAGTAAAG
>ML810190.1:66328-76973 GCA_009831015.1 Picea engelmannii
AGTTAAACATATAGTGATGAGAAAGGACGTTGTATACCTTGGGGTGATCAGATGAAGTGATAATATGAGTCTAATTATAGGTGATGAAGGGTATAATAATGGCAAAAAGTATGAGCAAAAAGGTACAATGTGTGGTCCCAACAACAAGAAGGTCAAGTATGTTGTCACAAGATTGAAGGGACATGAAACATTATGGTGGGATGAGCCAGAAGATGACAAACGCTGCAAAGGCAAGCAAAAGATCAAGAGCTGGGATAGAATGATCACGAAGATGAAGGCAAAATTCATCCCTAGAGATTACCAAATTACTCTATTCAGGAGAATGCAGAACCTGAGACAGAAGTTGATGACAGTGAAGGAATACACTGAAGAATTCTACAGGCTGAACATCCAGGCAGGTCATCGGGAGAGCGATGATGAAAAGGTTTCCAGATACATGAATGTCCTGAGATACGATATCCAGGATGAGATGAGCATGGTAACCATATGAATGGTGGAAGATACTTATCAGATGGCTCTAAAGGATGAAGAGAAGTTGAGCCGAAATCCGGGTCAAAGAGGGCGAGGTAGGAGTCAGCCCAGAGGCAAATCAGTTGCCCAGGATAAAAACCAGAAGCCTAAGGAGGACTGGAAGAAACCTCAGACTCGAACTGAGAGATGTGGAACCTCACAGCGAGGACAGCATATCGAACAGAGAGGAGAGTATGCTGATAATAATATCTTTCCTCGTACCAGAGGTAGAGGAAGAGGAGGAAGTGGAGTAATAACATGCTTCACATGTGGAAAGAATGGGCACAAGTCTTACGAGTGTCCAGATAAAAAGAAAGAGGGAGGTGAGACTCACATCGCCGAAGCACGGAGGTGATATGTTGAGGCAGAATATGCTGAAGGTGGAAGATCGTTGATGATGCGAAAAGCTCTTTTGACACCAGAGAAGGAGGTGGAGAGTTCAGTCCAAAGAAACAGACTTTTCCAGACCGCTTGCAAAACCAAGGACAGGGTATGCAAGCTCATTGTGGACAGTGGTAGCATGAATAATCTCGTTTCTACAGAGATGGTAGAAAAGATGGAGTTGGAGACGATTGATCATCCAAGCCCATATAGAGTTTCGTGGCTACAAAAAGGACATCAGGTAACTGTCACTAAATAGTGTTTAGTTGAATTCAAGATAGGAGGATATAATGATAATATATTATGTGATGTTATTCCTATGGATGTTTGTCATCTATTGCTGGGTAGACCATGGAAATATGACAGGAATGTGATTCATGATGGGAGAATGAACACATACACCCTAGAGAAAAATGGGAGAACTCACATGTTGCTTCCAATTAAGGATAAGGAGGTGACGCCTAAAGTAAGAAACATTGTACTTCTCATGAGTGGGAAGGAAATTCTTACCGAGGTCAAGAAGAAGGAAGAACCGCAATTTATTGTGGTCAGGAAATCGAAGATTATTTTGACCAACAAAAGAGTGGATGATTTACCAGAAGAGATTCAGGAACTACTGGAAGAGTTCGTTGACATAGTAGTGGACGAACTACCTCATTCGTTTCCACCGATCAGAAGTGTGAGTCATAATATTGATCTCATACTAGTAGCCAGATTTCCAAACAAAGCCGTGTACAGATTGACGCCGCAAGAGAATGAAGAAGTCAAAAGGCAAGTCCAGTATTGATTAGACAAAGGTTTGGTCAGGGAAATCTTGAGTCCGTGTGTTGTTCCAGCAGTACTCAGTCCGAAGAAAGACGGAGGCTGGAGGATGTGTACTAACTCTAGGGTGATCAACAAGATAACCATCAGGTACAGATTCCCATTGCCGAGGATGGATGATCTGATGGATTGCTTGAGTGGAGCAAATTTCTTTTCAAAGATTGATTTGAAAAGTGGTTATCATCAAATCTGCATGAGAGAAGGTGATGAATGGAAGACAACATTCAAAACCAATGAAGGGTTGTATGAATGGCTTGTTATGCTATTTGGCTTAACAAATGCACCGAGTACCTTCATGAGATTGATGAACGAAGTTCTGAGGGAGTTCATCGGAAAATTTGTTATCGTATATCTGGATGATATAATGATTTTTAGTAAAACAAATATCTGAAACATTTGGCTACAGTGATGCAGAGACTACAGCAGGAGAAGCTATCGATAAACATGAAGAAATCCTCATTCATGAAGACAGAGCTCATTTACTTGGTATTTGTTATTTCTGTCGATGAGTTGAGGATGGATCTAGATAAGGTGGAGGTAATCAAGAATTGGCCATCACCGAAGAATATCTTTGAGGTGAGAAGTTTTCATGGATTGGCTAGTTTCTATCGAAAATTCATCAGGAATTTTAGTGGAATTAGTGCACCGATGATGGATACAGTGAAGAAAAGACACAAATATTTTCACTAGACAGAGGAAGCTGAGAAGAGTTTTAATATGTTGAAGAAGAAGATTACGGAACAACCGATTCTGGTGTTTTTCGGATTTCCAAAAGACATTTCAAGTGAAGTGCGATGCAAGTGGATTTGCAATCGGGGCAGTCTTGAGTCAAGAGGACAGGTCGATAGCGTACTTCAATGAGAAGCTGAATGAAGCGAAAGTGAAGTACTCCACATACAATAAGGATTTCTATGTTATTATTCAGGCATTGAAGAAATGGAGGCATTACTTGATTCCGAAGGAGTTTGTCTTATACAGTGACAATCATGCACTGCAGTTTTTGACTCAACAGGAAAAGTTGAATCAAAGACATGTCAAATGGGTTGAATATATGCAGAATTTCACTTTTGTGATTAAACATATTTCTGGTACTGCTAACAAAGTTGTTGATGCTTTGAGTAGGAAGTGTTTTCCATTGCAGGAGTTCAAAGTCAAAACATTAGGTTTTGATGATCTCAGAAAGATGTACAGAGATGATCCAGATTTTAAAGAGGCGTACGAAGTAGCTAAGAATCCAATTCTCAGACATAGAAGCCAATGGACAGAATACATGATCCAGGAAGGATTATTGTTTAAAGGTAATCATCTTTGTATTCCGAAATGCTCCATGAGGGAGAATTTACTAAAGGAGAAACACAATGGAGGATTGGCCGGGCACTTTGGTCATGACAAGACTTTCGCAAAGTTGAATGAGTCATATTTTTGGCCGGGAATGCGAGCAGATGTCAAGAGATTCATGGACTAATGTAGAATTTGCCAGCATTCAAAGGGAAGGAAACATAATAAAGGATTTTATCAACCATTACCCATACCTGAGAGGCCATGGGATGCAATCAACATGGATTTCATATTGGGGTTGCCAAGAACACAAAGAGGTTTTGACTCGATATTTGTGGTGGTGGATATATTTTCCAAGATGGCACACTTCATCCCATGTCAGAAAACCAGTGACACAACTCACATTGCGAATCTATTTTTCGAAGAAGTTATTCGACTTCACGGCTTACCAAGGAGCATAGTTTCAGATCGAGACACTAAGTTCATAGGACACTTCTGGAGGACATTATGGAAGAAGCTGGGGACTAACTTATCATTTAGTTCATCTTATCATCCTCAGATGGATGGACAAACAGAAGTGGTAAACAAAATTCTAGGAGACTTGTTGAGAAGCTTGGTGACAGAACACTACAGCCAGTGGGACAACATATTACCACAGGCGGAATTTTCTTATAATGACTCAGTTAACAGAAGCACAGGGCAGAGTCCATTTCATATTGTCTATGGCATGTAGCTGAGAGGAATTTATGAGCTGAGAGATTCAGAACAGATTGCGACTAGGAGCGCTAGTGCAGAAGAGTTCACAGAGGTGATGAAGGAACTTCACAGCTAGGTGAAGGAGCGATTGCATAATTCGAGCCAGGAATATAAGTGCAGAGCAGATCAACACAGGAGAAAACTTCAATTTGAGGTTGGTGACTTGGTTCTGGCACATTTAAGAAAGGAAAGGTTCCCGAGAGTAACATATAATAAACTAAAGATGAAGAAAATCGGACCATGTAAAGTCTTGAAGAAATTTGGGGCAAATGCTTACGAGATTGAATTACCCGATGGGATCGAAATTTCTCTGATATTAAATATCACAGATTTGTACCCATATAAAGTTGACGAAGCAGAAGCAACAAACAAACAACCAGAAGTCCAGTGGAAAAAGTAGATGCTAGTTGCAGAAAAGCCGCAGATGGAGCACATACTGGACAAAAGAGTGAGAAAGAAGACCAGATGAAAGAAATATTTTGAATATTTTGTCAAGTGGAAAGACCATCCAGTTGAAGATGTCAGCTGGGAGAATGAAGCAGAAATCCAGAAGCATGGACAGACAGTGCGTGAGCTCATGGACAGGAGCCCATGAAAATTTTCAAGCCAGGGGGTATGATCCATGAGCATCTTAAGCGAGCCAGCGCAGAGATAAAGGACGGCTGGAAAAGTACCCAGCGCAAATTTTGAAAATTATCTTGAAGTTAATGCACCAATCTTAAATGAGATAATTAAGAAGGAGCGCACTTGTAAAATGTAATTGGAACTTGATAGATCTTCTCTCGTCCTTAGTAGATAGAAGGCATTTATGGTAGTTAATGCAAGTACATAGAATTGAATGTGTAGATTAGAAAGTTTTAGAGAGCAAGAGGGAAATGGGATATAGACACCCTCATTGTGTATTGTAGAATTAACATGAAGATTTTGAGGAACAACATACAGAGCTGAGAAGGGAGAACTGTAATTTGAAGACACCCATGTACATAAATTTGAATTAATAAGAAAACAACTTTGATTCAAATTCATGGCATTGTGTTGGTTCCCCGTGTATGTATGCTAATGTTATTTTCATGGTTATTTTACTCTTTATGCTATATATTTTCTTTTATGATATGCATGAATGATTTCTTGTTGAATGTATGAAATCTGAGAGAGAGAGAGAGAGTAAGGAAAATGAGTTTCAATTGTTTCTCTATCTGAGCAAGAGTTCCTGCAAGGAGTGCAGTTGAATCGTCCGCAAGGAGTGCATTGACGAAGGGTTCAGAGGGTTGTCTCTGAAAGCTCAAGATATATATCTTTTGTTCTCTTTTCCACAGAAGTGCAGTTAGGCACAGGAGCCGTGCAAGGAGTGCACAGGCTGAGTAAGGTCTCAGAATTGTGAATCTGAGCAAATAATTTAGAGACTGTTGTTGCAGGTGTGCGCAGAGTCGAAGGAGTTCAACACTTGGAAGTGTTTGAAGGTCTTCCACAAGGAGTGCGAGTAGGAGGAATGTTTGAAGGTCTGCCACAAGGAATGCGAGTAGGATTTTTCTGAAAGACTCGAAGTCGTGCGAAATTTCAAAAGGATTTTAAACTTTGAAGGAATCGAAGGAAGGCATAGCGATGTAGGACCATAGGAGGACAGGTTCTCAGAGGAAGAACGGACAGTCAGAATTCTCTGTGGAGAATTCACGAAGTCCCGTGAGTTGTTAGATCTCACGAAGGAATATGGGAGTTACTACGAGTATTCCTAAAGGTTCTAACCTCAGGAGGAGTAGAACCGTAGATCCAAGCCTCAGGAGCCGCTGGATTTACCCGAGAACTTCTATTTCAGGTTTTTGCGAGTGGAAGTCCCATAAAATTTGCAGCAGGATTCACGAAATCACGAAACGTGAAGTTCCAAAGGAATGGGAGGATTGTGTGGGCCACAGAAGGCAGTAGAGTGAACAGGTGGCGCACTATCGACACGGAGTCAAACTCCATTGACCATTTTGGGGTTTCGGGGGGGGCAAAGACCCAAATTCTTTGCATTAGGATTCACGATATCGCGAAATACGAAGTCTCGATGGAAAGAGGGGTTGTTGAAAAGTCAAGGCTTACAAGTGCATCAGAGTTTCGACAAATAAGGCTTCGGGAACTGAGGGAACGAGTTGCTTGACATCGCGACTGTCGAAATCACGATAAGGAGAAATCTGAATAGGGAAGGAAAGGGTCAGCGTTGACTATTTTTGGGTTTCAAAGATTAAGCAGCAAGACCTTTGACCACTGGATTCACGGAAGTGCGAAGTCCAATCTCACGAAATACAAGGGAGATTTCTCGAAAATTAAGTGTGGGTGCAGATTTCCCGAAAGGGAGATAGAAGAGCCATTTCCGAAAGCTCTTCGGGCCAAAGAGAGAAGAACGATCTTGTGTACATAACCTTCCAGCCCGCAGGTTGAGGAGGGTTGCGTCAGATGGTCACACTTGAACTGCTCACTGAAGCACGACCAACTGCTATCTATATATTTTTTCATTTGCGACCAATCACTACTTGTAGTACTATTTGTTCATAAACACCTATAGATCCTTCTATATTTGGTGACTTCCAAGTATAAATTCTCTATGAGTTGGTTTTTTGATGGAAGGATATTGGGAACTCTCAATACAGTAAAGGTTTACTAAGTTCTATATATATGGAACCATCTCTTAGCCTCCTTCACCAATATTTATATGGAAGGCCATCCATGGGAAAGAGAAGTGTTGTAGTCTAGGGGAAAGTAGGGAGAGTTACTAGTAGTCCTTACATAAGAAGCATAGAAGATACACACATATAGATATATATAGAGACATAAATAAGTAGTGAGAGCCGAAACAATGAAGTACAATGTATACAATCTCTCACACAGAGATATCAAAGTCTGTGTGTGCTTGTTTATTTATATTCGTATCTGTCTAGTTGCTAGGAAGTTGTAACTAATTAACTACCTAGTTCGATCGGTTAGCAAATACTTTGACCAAATTACCTTTCTGATTACCGAAATCGATCAAATTTCTAGTCGAATGCAGGTCTAGTCAACAGAGTTGACTACCCCTACAACATCTCCCTCCACCTCAAATCCTTTCTCGTCTTGAGAAATACAATAGTAAAAAAAAATCAATTGTACTGAGAAGTAGAAGATGGAAAGAAGAAGAAAAGTATAAGGAGACAAAATTTCCATGTGTAGGACCAACTTAAGGTGTTGCATCTGACCGATCTACTTCACTGAGAATTCCTCCACTAGTTGAGTCGACTTCATCTTCTTTTATGTGGTCTAATGTGTTGGTCATATTTCTATGCTTTTTGGGTTGAATATGTTTTCTATTTGGAAGCAGGTCATTCCCTTTGTGTCGTTTCTGAATTGATTGATGTCCTTATTTTTACAGCATCCCTGGTTTTCAGTTTGATGTCATTTATTCTCATAGAAAAGTGTTACTTGAAACGATCTTTTGATATTTTCTTTCCACTCTCTGTTCAAGTAACCTGAAATTGATTGTGGCTTCCCTAACCATTCGTTGGGATGATTATTGAATGCTCTGTCTCCTCTAATATTTGATCGATTGAACCAGCAGAGGAACATTTGTGCCTTTACGAAGTGGTTAATTTCTTCTTCTAATGTTTGTGACCAAGATGGATGATCCGCTTTTGATTTCTGAAGGTATGGCTCAAGGGGGTCATCGTATGCTAAGTTCTCCAACCCCATGGTCTATGTTTTAACTTAACTCTTTTCAAAGTGGGTATTCCCCATTCTTGAACTCTATTATATAGAGATTTGATATGGAAGGTAATCTAGTTGATGGATGACTATTTTGTATGAGCCTCAATCTCCCAAGATATAGAAGTGTGGGGTTGATGAAGGTCATTTTACTTTATGACCAAGTCGACTATCGTTGGTGTGAGCACAACTGCTTTGTTGTAAACTTACAAATCCTTTTTGTCTTGCAAATAGATATTGTTTGTCCCAATCATATGATTTAGAAGTCTTTGAGTTGTAGGTATGGTTGTTTAGGAGTTAGAGAACTTTGTGCAAGTGTATTTCTATGTCAATGTTGAACTAGAACTTGTGTGAGCCTTGCCCCATTAGCCATTAATCATGGAATATCATGAATATGCATTCATATGTGTCAAGAGGATCTAGAGGTTGTTGTGGAATGGTCTTCTTTGTTAGTCATTATTGTATCTATTATTCATGTCGTTCCTTCCCTGACACGAATTAAATGTACCTTATGTACTCTCATTAACATTTCCTTTGTCGATATTTTCTTGAGCTCGACCCACAAAATCTTGTTTATTAATGCATGGTCAATATATGGGTCATCCGACTATTGTTCTTAAACAAACATTTTTTTTTGTTGTCGGTGGGACTAAGTCGATGCTCCTGATGACTTACGTGCTCGTTTAGTTTGTTTTTCCTTACTCTGTCTGGATGATATTGACGGTTCCTATGCTCACTTGATGTCGATCTATCTCAATCATTTGATTGCCTTTTCATCAATATTTTCCTTAGGTCAGGTGATGGAGTGGTATATATGTCTATCATGTGTTTGTCTTCTTTGCCTCGAGCTTGACCATGGACTTCTTTCTCTTTCCATCATAATTATTTATTTATTTCTCTTTGATTCTTTGATGGGTCTTTAATACTTAAATTTCCTTTAACGGTTTTATTTACCTCAACTGATAACTGAATTTTTCTTATAAAACTAAGCAGGTTTTATTTTCATAAGTACATTATTAGTCGATATTGTTCTAAATCTCACCAGAATGTCGGATTTACCTCCATGTTGACATTTCTCTGCTGGATGTTTCAAACAGAGTTTGTGTCCTTCAAGGATGATACTTTTTTAAATGGGCACCATTAATGCATTTTTTGAATGGGTTTCCTAATAGTGTTATGAGTTGGACTACTCAAGTTGGTTGAATATCTTCGACAACATATGGCTCAATCCATGCTCTCGCTAGTTTCCTTGGTTTACCTTTTATACGATTGTAATACATTAAAGATAAATATTCATTTTTTATATCTTTTTTCTTTATATGTAGGTTGTGCCACTCTTTCTGATGTTGTTTTAGGACTTCTTGATGATGCATTGTGATTAGTCTTCCTTCCTCCATCTTATTCAATTGGTACAATCGTTCGTTCATACTTTTACTGTTGTCAAATTTTTCTACAGCTGCAATCCTGTTGGAGTTGGTCCAAAAGTGCAATGGAATATAAGCTTCTTTCCCATAGACGAGATTGAATGGAGTTTGACTTGTTTGTTGTTTATGATGATCTGTAAGCCCATAGTACTACATGAATATTCTCGTCCCAATCATCTTTTTTTATGTCGCAAATATTTGTAAGTCCTTTACGTAATGTCTTGTTAAAAGATTGAACTTCCCCATTTCCTTATGGGTGATAATATTCTGTTCATCTATGGTCGATAAAAAAAATCTCTAGCAGGAATTTAATTGTTTCATTCACAAAGCGTGTTCTCTAGTCACTAATTAGTGTAAGTGGACAATCTAACCTTGTGATTATATTCGCATAGATAAACTTTGTTGCGACATCTTTGGTACATGATTCGACTGGATCAACTTCTACCCACTTAGTCGCATATTCTACAATAGTGATTGTATACTTAGTACTAGTTATTCTTTCCCTCTATGGAAATGGCCCGAAAAAGTCGATGGCCCAGATTTCAAATGATTGATTAGGATTTATTGAAATGAGAGGAATTTATTTTTTCCACATAGGCCCCCCCAACCTTCAACAACTATCAAATTTTCTAACTTGATCCCAACGATATTTATGTAGAGTCGGCCACCACAGGTCTGCTTGCATTATCTTTCTTGTTGTCATGTCAACCTAGAAGTGACCCCTAGATGGTCCTGCATGAGCCTCATTAATGACGTATTTCATTTCATTTTCAGGAATGCATCTCCTTAGTACGTCATTGTTTCCCATTTTATATAAATAACCATTTATGATTGTAAAAGGTGAAACTTTTAAGGCTAGTACTTTATTTTAGTTTATCGATAGATCTTATGGAGCCTTTCCTTCTTATAATAAATTTTTATATCTTCTAAATCCTTGGGGGAAACTTAGACTTGGAATACGTGTGCATTTGGGAGGTCTTCGTCAATGCATACCAGATATTCTCGTGTTTTAAGTCATGACAGGTGGTTGGGTCAGACATTCTATTTTCCAAGTCATATGATGACGTTGAACTCAAACTCCTGAAATAATAATAACCAACAGTATATTTTTCCTTGGTGGAATGATTTATTAACCAAATATTTCAATGCTTGATGGTTTGTAAAAAATGTGAACGAATTGGAAAGTAAGTAACGACGAACATTTTGTAGAGAGAATATCATTGATAAAGTTTCTTTTTCCGTGGTAGAATAGTTTATTTTTTATTTTTGAAACTTCTCACTTGTGTATGAATTTGGATGATAAACTGTGTCATCGTATGGTTGTGCTCATACTAAACCAACAATGACATTGGAATCATCCATATGTACATGAAAATTTCTCGACCAGTCAGGAAATTTTAGTATTGGAGCTTCAACCAACCTCTTCTTTAGAAATTCAAAGGATTCCTAACAATATTAGCTCCAAATGAACTTGATTTATTTTTTTAGAAGTTCATCCATTGGAAATGTGATTTCCAACTAGTGGCATATAAACTTCCTATAGTATCCTATGTTTCCCAAAAAAAAATTGATTTGTTTTTGGTTCATAGGAGGCTTTAAGTTGAGAATAATTTTAATCTTATCCATGTCAACCTTTTCTCCATCTATACATACCACATGTCCTAACATGATTCCAATTGGTGTAGCGAATATACATTTCTTGATGTTTAACGATAGTGATATTTTCTTGCATCATTCTAGCACAAGCCTAAAGCATCGTACAT